>ML796988.1:145895-184993 GCA_009831015.1 Picea engelmannii
TGGTAGCATGATTCAACAACATTTACGACACCCTGTAACCAACTTGTGACATTTGCGACAAGTCGTAAAGGAGTTGTGACACTTGCGACAAGTGAGAGGCATATGCGACACTTATCCAGTTGAGTGATTTTGATGTGTAACAAAAAGTGTGTTAGTATAATTTCTGTTTATACTTTGTTTAACTGTCGTTTGCTGAAACACTGTTTTTAATGGATTCCGCTTTCCTAAAACACTACTGACTCTGTCTTAGTTTAATTGAATGGAATTTGTAATTCTTTTTATCATCAACCTTGTGTGATGATTTTAGGAGGCTAGCAGAGATTTGGTTGAAGGTTCCTTCTCAGACAGAAAGGGATCGGAATATCATACCCTCTGTAGAATTCAATTACTGCTGCAAGTGTGCTAACCAGAGGTTCGGTTAAAAGGTTCCTGCTTAGATAGGAAGGGATCCAAATACCTCGACTTCTGTAGATCTCATTTACCGCTGCAAGTGTGCTAGCCAGATATTTGGTTAAAGGGTTCCTGCTCAGACAGGAAGGAATCACAACACCTTGTCTTCTGTAGGTTTCATTTACTAGTGCAAGTGTGCTAACCAGAGATTTGGTTAAAGGGTTCCTGCTCAGACAGGAAGGAATCACAACACCTTGTCTTCTGTAGGTTTCATTTACTGCTGCAAGTGTGCTAGCCAAAGATTGGGTTAAAGGGTTCCTGCTCACACATGAAGGAATCACAACACCTTGTCTTCTGTAGGTTTCATTTACCTCTGCAAGTGTGTTAGCCAGGGATTGGGTTAAGGGTTCCTGCTCAGAAAGGAAAAGAACTAAAACACCCTGTTCTCTGTAGACTCTTATTGGTGCTAGCTAGAAACTGGGTTAGGGATTCCTGCTCAGAAAGGAAGGGATCAGACTGCCCTGTTCTCTGTAAACCTCAACCTCACAAGTGTGCTAAAACAGAACTAAGGCTCAAGGCTCCTGCTTAGAAAGAAAGGAACTAGGTGGCTTTGTTCTCTGTTAGATAGAGTTAGTTGTTTTCTGCATTACTGTTTTCATGAAAGAGTGTTAGTACTGAAGTCTCTGTTTGAGAGTAAGGATCCTGTTCTCTGATTGCAGAATAGTTGTTCTTTCCCATTGCAGTGTTATTTTAATGTAATCCAGGATTCTTATATTGAACTTTAAAGAATTGCAATAGGGGAATTACTTTCCTGTGATTTAATTCAGATCTTCAGTTCATTCAAGCAAATATAATTAGTATAAGTTTCTTTACTACAACACTAAGTTGCTTTTGGAATTGAGCATATACAGTGCGTGGCTATCTTTGAAATAAAAGACTTCCCTGGGTTGATAATTTATGTATCACTTGATTGTTTAATTCAATTAAGCAATTATAGTGACCAACAACAACGATGATGAGGATAGGTGTCAACACCTGGTTGAATAAGACTTGGTGTCATGTCATGACATGTATAACCATGTCAGTCCATGCGTCAAGCTGAGGATGGGTCCATGTGTCATGTGAGTGGCGTGTCACATGTTAAGGTGATTTGGATTTTTGGGATAGGTTGGCGTTGAGTCATGTGTGACACATGTCATGCTGGGTGGTAAGTCATGGCAATGCCACATGTTCGAGGTGCTAGCTAGCGAGACAGGTGTTAAATGTTGGATTACTTTGAGGCACCAATGAGATCAGGGTCATTGATCTCTGAAGTTTGATATTTTTTGGATCTTAGGAGGAGGGCATCATCATTGAAGGATGGAGCAGAGTGGTCGAAGTTCTCAAGTGATGAAGCTTCGATGAAAAAAAGGGCTAAGGGAGTCATCTTCGGGAGAAGTGGTCGAGGAATGGGATAGAAGTGTTGGGCTAGATCACAATGATGATGAGGAAAGGTGTTGGGTGACACATCAACGCCACATCATATCGACACAAGAGGTAGGAATCCAAGTGGATGCCACGAGGTAATGGGGTGAAAGTGTGAATGAAGGCTTGGAAACTCTGAGATGCCATAACTTTTGATATGTAACTCAGATTTAAGTATGGTAACAGTCGTTATAAATCTCTCAATGAGCAGAATCTATCTATGAGATCTGTTTAGAGAAAATAATTGAAGAAAAGAAGGGGATATTTCAGTAGTCTTTGGGCCTAGGTTTCCAGAGAGATAAAATACTAAAAGAGGAACCTAGTAGAGATCCATTTGAAGAGGCTAATGGATAGGTCTATAGGAAAGATGGATCCAATAGCCGTGGAAGCTTGGGACCTCATGGAAATAGTAATCCAAGGTAATTTTCTTCCTGCAAAGGGGAAAGCTGGTAAGGGTCAAGGTTCTAGATAAGGATCAAGAGATTCCTCCACATCCATCTCAAGGTTGGATCATTCACGTACATGAAGTGGCCCTACAAACATGATCCTCCAAAACAAAAGAATGAGATCATCCATTCGATTAAAAGGATACTTGCCAATATACCATAAACATTATACTCATTTCCTTCAAGTAAACTTATGAATAAGTACTAATTTTGTTCGCAAAATTAAGAAAATTAAGAGGAGAGGTTTCTCAAAAAAAATTGTCTATGATCTGGGTAGTTGTAGATAAATCTCATGATAGTTGCATGCACTTAATCTCCAACACATAGAAAGGATTAGTGACCTTGTGATTCAAGTTAAGAGTTGATCAATATATGAGAGTATAAAGATGAATATGTTAGCCACATAGAATCATCAAGCACTTTGGAATTTGAAAAAGGTCCAAACTTAATGTGTCAATTCCATCATACCAATGTCAATTAAAACCACAGGTTAAGAAGCATTTTGAAAAACATTTGAAATCATAAGATCAAAAGAGATATTTAACCTCCATCAAATACAATCATCAATCAAGATCAAACCCTCAACTCCTTCAAGGTAGACAATAAATTAACATTAGGCTAGAGCAGTAGAGGATCTGGCATTAGAGTTGAAATTTTTAGTAGGGGGGACCTTTCCTTTTGCTTGTAAAAGTAAAAGTAAAGGGATGTTGTTGTGGCCTCAAAAAATGGTGAATCACTAGAAGAACCAATTATCTCTGTCAATAGAAGTCTAGGGACTTTACTTCATATCTAAATTTTAAAGATAATCTCAACAAATGCAGATAATTTTCCAATAATTATGGGTACCACAATGATGCCAAATTTCTAAAAGATATAATCTAATATTTCTAGTACTTGTAATCTAAAACACCCTTTCCAAAGATCCAATTAGTGAGGTTAATTATTTTACGAACTTCACACTTCAGATTTGTTTTGGTTTGACCATGGGTTTTCACTTTTCATAGCAAACAAACATCTAAATAAGCTTGTTCTGCATCTCTCTTTTCGGGACATGACATTGTTTCCAGTGAGCATCCATAGCCCTGAGGAATTTTCCTCGGTACCATACAATCATAGCTCCACTGCTAGCATGTGTCCATAGCCTCGACAAGTTTACTTGTACTTCCCACACTATTAATAGTGCTTTCAACTTCCCTTTTATTGAAGAATATGCTCACCCTTTTAGATTTGTATATAAATATGCATGTGCATAGGGTGTGAAGGAAGCGGGGTTATACGAGAGTTTCTTTAATTTACTGAGTATATGTTATGAATTTTATTTTAACCCACAAGTCTCCCCAAAAGCCATCACAGTATGGGCCATTTTGTTAATATGAAGTGAATGGAGCTCAAAGAAAAAGAGTCACTTTCCTATATTTATGGATTATCATGGTATGTTCAATGGGCACATGTGTTCCACCACAACTATCAATCCATATCTACAACTAAGAACTTCATGAATGTTCATTCAGATAGAGTAGTCCATACATCTCTTGACTTTTAAAAAATATCTTCAATATGTGACCAGAATTGGACCAAACCCTCAATCAACATATATGTGTAATTTTTTTGTATTATGTGTTACAAGAGACTACAATCCTTGGGGTTTATCAACACCAATTGAAAAAGAGCACCAACTCTCAATGCAAGACCCAACCTACGTATCTCAGCACCAACCGAGATGTGAGGAATCCAACCCTTAAGTACAAGACCCAGCTTGTAGACAGAAAAAAAATATGTCAACATGTACACGACCTATCTATACTATAGCATGCATATGTTCACGACCTGTCTATACTGCAACACACGTATGTACGCGACCTCCTCCACTGTCAACCTACATACACCTTCAAAAAACTAGGGCATCCATTCTTTTACACTTCTGAAACTTTCCTGCCTCTATCACATCCACCAGTAACAGTTCACTACATCCAACCTATCGTTGCAACCAACCTATTCCATACATACATGATCATACATATCCCTCAACCAAGTACAAGTAGCTCAAGGGTGTTATCTATAGGAACCATATCAAAATTGTACCATACATTAAAGTGTTGCTCACTTAATCAACTAGCCAACATATACCATATCCAGATTTAACAACAACAACCATACCAAGAATGCCTCCAGCATTCACCATAGCATGAGTAAATCTAAGCATCAAGACAACATATAACCATACCAAAACTTCTGTAGTAGATTTGAACCTGTAGAATGATATCCTGGGAACTTGCTTTAGACGTTAGGAACCTGGCACAAGATTTTCTTGGATTTTTCAAATATTTGTGTCCTATGCTTGTTCTACAAGCATATGTACACACATTGGCCTTATGCAGCACGTGTATGTACACAACCTGGCCCACCGCAGCCCGCATACAGCTTCAGAAAACTAGGGTTTTCTGAACCTCCAAAACTTACACCGTCAAACTTCCTTGCTACCTCAGACTTGTGGAACTTCTGATGCATCCATGAGTGCCTGCAATGAACTTTTCACCAAAAATAGATCTTCAATATGCTCAAAATATTCGTCAACATAAGATACCCCTGCTCTCTTATTTATACTCTCCAAGTAGCTTCTTCTAGGGGTTATCTTCTAACCAATTTTACCCAACTTCCTTCTTTTAGGGATAACCCACTTTTAACCACTTGTCCACTTACAACCAATTTATCCACAAATAGTAAACTCACCACTTCTAGTTGCAACTAATTTATTTTTAATTGTTTTCTTGTTGCAACAACTTAACCCATGAGTAACCACTTTGACTGGTCAACTTCTTCTAGGAAATTCTAGAATAAATTGACTTCTTTGACCTTCTAGGGGCTTCTAGATAACTCATGAGGGTTCTCCAACTTCACATGGCCATAACTCTCTAATCGTGAGGAGTTGTGTGATATTCCACATATCACCGAAAACAACATGATGAACACTATCCATATAGAATAGTGTCACTTGCAAATTCACTGATCTCCATTACTTTATACCTCAAACAAAATTTGGTCCCTTAACCACATATCTAGGATGACTAGACCACTTAACCATTTGGACTTCACAAAGCATCTTCCCATGAAGGTTTTCACCATAAGGGGAACACTTTGGAGTTCATCGATTTGGTACTTCATATCTACCATGACATGACATTAAAACTTCCAATGACAACACATCATTATGACACCACTTTCCATCAACCCTTTGACATCAATTACAACAATGACCACATAATCCAACAATCAATACATCAATGATACAAACACATCACTATGACAATACTTGAAATCAACCCTTTGACATCCATGAGAACATAATACAACAATCTCCCCCTTTGGAATTGATGGCAACACCAACATTGATGTCAACATCAATCATTGATGGAAACACTTGGACATGGCAATGCTCATGCTCCCTATGTGATCATCGCTCCTCATTAATGTTCATCTCGCCACATCAATGTGACTATCTCTCCCCCTTTGACATCAATGGAAAAGGGTATATCTCTTTGGGGTTTCTCCCATGTCTACTACTCCATCATCTGAATAATCTCTCTCCCTTCGACAAGGGAAATCACTCTAATGTAATGTTGATGACATGGTTGCCAATAATCTCTCCTCCTAGAATCATGCCTCTGCAGTCGATCATGGGAATAATAATAACTCCCCATGTGGATATGTCTCCCTCTATCTTCTCTGCAAGATGAACAATATGCTACCACTACAATTTTCTTTTGTTGCAAATGTTGTTGTTCAACCAAAACATAGATCAATTTCTCAAGAATGGTCTGCTCTTCCTACGACGATCCTTGGACCTATTCATGCATCAACCATCTAAACTCATGCCATACCATACATCAAGTGTATGCCAATCATACATACTATCTCATGCATCAACCATGAAGCAAAGGATATGTTAACAATGAATAGTGAATCATGAACAAACCATCAACCATGTACATCATGTGCCATACCATGTTCCAAACATGAACATAAACCATGTACATCAACACCATAAGATATCATCACTGAAGTGTATTAACCATGTGAAAAATGTGTATCGAGATCATCAATAACATTATCAACCATACAATATGCCAACCATGTGACTCAAACAAGTGTCATATCACTCCGGATATGCCTCTATAAGAAACAAGGTGCCACAAACCATATTCCAATAAATGTATCTCAACCTTCAAGCATCAATCATGTACCATATACCATCAACAAGTGCATGAACCATGCAACAAACATGTATCACCACGTGTACCATAGAAAGTGCATCAACCATGCACCAAACCTCAACAAGATGAACCACAATCAAGATATCCATACACATATGCCACATCATCCATAAACCATGTTCCAGAGATAATGCCAGCAAGTGCCTCTAACAAACAACCAGGTCTGTACCAATCATGCATCAATTGTAGATCAAGCTATGACTCATCAATGATGTACAACATCACCACCTCATCAACTCATCAACTACATTTCCCAATATGTATCTCAACCATATGCCAAATACATACACCAAGACATCCAACAAATATGCATCTAATAATACATCGCAAGATATGTCAATGGAGCTCACATATGTACCAACAAGGTACTATAACATATATGCCTTAAAACCATTCACTACAACAAGTACTAAGCAACCAATAATACCTATAAACATATACCAAGATTGTGCCTCAATATATCAGTGATATATCTCTCTCTAGCATCACATCATCATGATATATATCATAAACAAAGTGCCATGACATTACTGAAAAAGTACTCAACATGACCAACAATATATCTTAGCAACAATGCATCAATCTACACACTAAGGTTTGTACCATGCATCCAATATAGGCCTCAAGCACATGCTCCAAAAACTCAACCACATATTATCACCATGCATTCATCAAATACACATACAAACATGAAAACCTAAAGCATATCATCTCAAAACCTGCATAAACTATGTTGTACCATCAAACCATGCTGCAACCCATTTGTGAACCCCTCTTTCTAAGGGTTCTACCTCGTGTACATGACTTTACAGCATATAACACATGTATGTACACGACTTTTCCTTAGACAATCCACATATATACATGATTGTTCCCACGGGAGATTGTGTATGGCTCAGAAAATGTAAGGCTTTCTTCATTCTATATGTCTTCATTCATGTCTTGTTGTTCAGTCTTCTTCATCCGCTTCTGAGAGTGTCCAGGTTTCTCTGTACTTGTACTCTGAGCTTCCATCCTTTCAACATTTTCTTCCTTCCAAGTTACATGTGCTCTTCTTGCCATGCTATATGAAGCACTCCTCATTGAATGTCTCCTTGAATTCCAGCAATCCTGAGCTTTGTGGCCAAACCCACTGCAGCTGTAACATCTCATGGTGTGACAATGTGTAGCAATGTGTCCCACTTGATTACATCTCCAATATCTTAGGATGCTATGGAATCTTCCAACATCTTTCCTTGCATAATGTCCGCAATCCAAACCGTTGTGACCATATGCATTAGATGAGAAGCAATGACCATGAAAAAAAACAATCATACCTTTGCCTTGGTGTCCACCTTGAAGGTGTCTCTCTTCTGAATTTTCTTTGAGGTGTAAACATGGCTTCTTCATGCCTTCCTTGCTCCGTTCTTCTGAAAGTTTCCTTTCTTTGTGTAGGTGCTTGACTTGCATCTTTTTTTCCACCTTTTGAGAATGAAGGACTTACCTCATGCTTCTTAGAAGTGCTACCTTCAACGTGTGCATCTTCCTTGTTGTATCCAAGACCTGATTTATCATTTGGTGATGTTTGAGTATCCAAGATTTCATCCAATATTGTTGAGTTGTTCATGAACTTGATATGAGCATTTGACTTCTCTCCTTTCCTTATAATATCAATAACTTTTTCTTTCATCTTATGGTATGATGATTCCTTTTCATTTACTTGATTCTTCAATAGTTCTTCTATCCTTTTGGCTTCTTCAAGTTGGGTCTTAGATTGACATGGATTTCTCTTGTTTCTTTAAACTCTTCAAGGCTTATGTTAAGCTCATATTTTACCTTATTCCTTTCTTCTTCTAGACTAATTATATCATTCTTTAGTCTCTTGATCTCTTTTTCTTTTTCTTTTAATTGGGTCCTTTGCTTGGCTTCTTTTCCTTCTTGTTTCTTGAGCATTTGTCACAATGCCATGATATGATTTTGATACTTTTCTAGAGCTTCCTTAGTGAAACTTTCAATATCCTCAACAACATCTGAATAATATTTTGGCTCATTGCTAACTTCTTCTAAACTATCTAGAACTTTGTCTTTAATCTTCAACAAATTTTCTTCTTCACCTACAAGATAATTGTTAGTTGATTCTACACAAAGTACTTCTATATCTTCTTCTTCATTTGCAGGAGAAGATTCAACATCATTGCATTTAGAATTAATTCAACCAAGAGAGTCTTTAACTTCATTGATGACTGAGTCTTGATATTGCAGAATCTGAGAGTCCATTTAAGATGGTCATGAGTGCTATTGCATTATTATTTTTTGTAACTTTTGATTGATTCTTTGATGGAACTGATCCATCTATAATTGTATCTCAAACACCTTCTCCTTTTGACTTCAAATACCCTATCATATTTATTCTCCATGTCGAGTAATCTATCTTATCAAAGAATGGAATTTCATCTGCATGTTCATCCATTTGTGTGTCCACAAATCTCCTTCAAGCTTGTAAGGCTTATAGTGAAGGTTTTCTCTAATACCAATCGTTGGACACACTAACCACATTGAGGGGGTGGGTGAATTAGTGTGAGGCTCTTTTTACAACTCTTTCAAAACTTTAGTTAGCAACTACTTCAAATATATTATTCATTCATACTTAGCTATTTCCATATAACAACAACATTCATGAATAATAGATAACATTAAACCATCACCACAATAAACACAAAGAACAAAAGATGTATGTGTAAGTTTTTTGTATTATGTTTTACAAGAGACTACAATCCCTGGGGTTTATCAACACCAATTGAAAAAGAGCACCAACTCCAAGAGAGAACCAACTCTCAATGCAAGACCCAGTCTATGTATCTCAACACCAACCAAGATGTGAGGAATCCAACCCTCAAGTACAAGACCAAGATTGTAGGTAGAAAACAATATGTCAACAATGATGAGATATACTAGTATCAACAATATCAAGCAAAGGGCTACTTGAATAAGAAGATTCTCTATTGATAAAAAACGAAGATGAAAAAGAAGAATACATCCTATGATACACATATGTTACAACACTTCCTTCATCCCATGAAAAAGGCTGATAAGGCATAGTTGTACTAAGTTCATGGGAAGATTCCTTATCCTCTCTATATTCCATATGTGCATTTCTGTCATCAAGTACTTCAAAAGGGGTCGACCCCATTGAGTTTATTTGAATCGGATGGTGAGTGGTTTCCTGTAAAGTTAAACCATTAAAGAGATCAAGATATAGAAAATAATAAGTGGAATAATTAAGAGAATGAAAAGATTCTCTAGAACAAGAAACATTTTCAAAAAGTGACTCCCTAAATGGTATTTCTTCTTCCTTAAGCAGATTAGTGACCGATTGTGAATTGGTAGGCTTTTCACTAGGAATAGTTTCACAATCAACACGTTCTCCTTCAACGTGGTTTTCCTCATCCAAGCAAAAGGTGCACTGATGTGATAAGAGAGGCATGTCATGTATGTTTATTTCTTTTGCTAAAGTGGAAAGATCAGTGTGGTTGTTTTTCTCCTACACAATATGAGAATCTGAAATGTCTTCCAAAATTTACTCATGGTTAGAAGAGGGGAGAAAATGAAAATAATTCTCAGAACAAGAAGTCTCAATAAATGATCCATCAGCAGTAGGAAAACATTATTGCTCTATGTCAGTTATACTAGGAGAATTTGTAACAACATGACAATTCAAATCAACTTAAATTAATTCCACTTTATCCATGGGTGAGGAAGAATTTGTTTCACGAGTGTCCATATTTTATTTATTAACAAAATGATCAACCTTCATGTCTTTATTATTAGCTTCCTCTTCCATTCCTTGTGATGGAAAATATGATATAGGATAATGATAGCCTAACATAACCATCGATGTGACCCGAAGTGTCCCATTATCAACAGGAAAATCCTCCTCTTGGGAAACTACAAAAAAAATTGAACTCGAACTTACTACACAAGAGGTCTCTTTGTCATCACAAGGAAGGGAAGGGGGGATGGAGTGATGAGAGGATACATAGGATTCCTCCGAAAAAGAATTTTCTGTCTGATCTATATAACCCATAGTAAAGAAAAAACTAGACATATGAAGTCCATCTAAACCATTCACATTTTCAACATTTTTATTTAAATCCAAATCAACACACGAAGAAAACTTAAAACACGATTTAGATTCTTCATCTAGTGATTCATGTGTTTCATTAATAAGAGAAAATAAACATGAAATCAAATCATGGTTAGAGGGCCTATCATCCGAGGGAAATCTATAACAAAGATGAGTAAATCTGATAACAAAATATTTAAGAGATTCATCTTTGTTCTTCCTGAGCTCGGGTATCTCTGCACATAAATTATCATAATCATAATTCTCAAAAGCATGCAAAAATTCACGCATAAATTGTTCTCATTTGTGAATAGAGGCAACCTACAAAGTCTCACACCAGTTCAAATGCATTCATCTCACCTTCACCATCAAATTTGAATTGTGACAAGAAATTTAAAATCTTTCTAGGAGGTTTGGGAGGTGCAATACTAGAAAAACATCTCCATAAAGGGATATGGGATGGGGCCATTAGTAAATTAATTTTTTTTAACTAGAATGACTCCATAGGCTCAGCTTGCCATATGACCCTCCTTATAGCTTCATTTCTATTGATGGGTCCAAATGGCTTGTCATGCAAGTAAGGGAGAACGTCCAATGGAAGGTCCTAACTAGACCTACTCTCATTTGGTGTAGTGTTTATGATGAGTATGTGGGCCTCATTGTTGCTCAAAATTAAAAGAAGAAAAATGGTAAAGACAACAAACTATCCCCCAAACATTTCTAATTAATCATAAGTCTAATATAAATTGAAAGCAAACTAATATAACCTGAATGATTCTAACCTATCCCACGAGAGCATAGCTAATAGATGAACAAAACTTAAAATGATACTTGGACAACAAAAATAATTAATGGCAGCCAAAAGTATGTTATATCAATAATATTGTAGATATCATCTCAAATAGTTGAAGATGATACTTGTAACATCATCCCTATACTCATTAGAAATCACAACAACAAAAGAATTTTAAATACTAAGCACATAAATAGTTCGCATGATTAGTACCCAGAAAAATTAAACTACATGAACAAGTGTAGAATAGTCCCACAAACATTTGCAAATAGTTATGACTTAAAAATGCCTTTTGTTCTTTATTCACTCCTAAGTAATAGTACCATCTTGTGTTTACAAAGGGAAAAAGTGCTTTCTTACATCCTACGAGTTCTGTTTTATATGATAAGAGGGAGACTCTTTAGTTATAGTGACTGTTCATTTCATTTTCCTTCCATTTCTTATCTCACATTTTTATTGAATTTTTGAAAATGAATATGAGAGCATTACAGAGACAAGTTGAAAAGACTCATGAGTGATTATTTTCGCCCTAAGGTAGTTTACAAAAGATATTCATTAAAAAATATTATCAACTTGGCTCATATGTGTCGGTTTATGTTCCTCGAGTCGTTCCGGTCATTTCTGGAGTTAGCTTGTTGAACAAGATCATTCTAGCTTTTTCTTTTCTGTCTCAGCTTTCAATTGTTCTCTTGTTGTTCCATTTTGACTCCTATAGCTTGATATATAACTACTTGAACATGCATAACCCATTTTTTGAGTAAAATTGAGCATGCTTTGTGTTATGTATTTTCGAGGGATTTTTTTCTCTCAATCTACTAATATTTACCATGCCATTTTTTCTTCTCTCCTCCATCCTTCCAATGAGCTATCTCAGGATTTATTTTGTTTCCTGCAGCCCCAAATATGGATGTTTAAAGATTGCACAATCAATTTACCCCAAAATTCGTGGCCTTTTGTTCTTTGCGTTTTCTGACATCTTATATCACTTTTCTATCCTGGAGATTTTTTCCACTACATTCCTCTATCTGATACCTTTCCAATGAGGTATCATGGGTCCAATTCCAACAGATGTAGCTCTGGATATGGTCATTTTAAAATCGATGCTGAACAACCTTTGATTTTCTTGTGAGTGAACCTAGATCATTGATCCTTAATCATTCAATGGATTTTTATTCCATAACAACTTCCTTCCCAACAATGATCATCGGGCTCCGATGGTCGTTAGGTTGAGCCATTCCACAGCATAATTTTTTCGCAACACTCCTTTTCGACGATGATCGTCATGCTCTGATGGTTGTCGGGGTGGCCGAGAGCTTGGTGAAATGGACTTCTGACGGGGAGGCTCTAAACTAACGAGAGCCATTGATTTGGATGAGTGAAATATCTTGACTGTTGGTTAGGGGGAGATCATCGGAGAATCCAAGTGTTAGGGAGAAATGGGGTCTGATGATGAAGAAGAGCCAGAGCCATTGACAACTGTCGATTAAGTGAGAAAATATATATGAACCATTCGTTGGAGGAGGTTTGTAGAGGGAGGAGAGTGACGTCATGGTGACGAGGAAGCCAGTGTGGTGATCAAAGTGACTAGGATGTTAATGTGGCAGCTCGGGTGTCCCGAAGGGTGACACATGTCAGCTTGTGATTACATGGGACTAGAGTGGGCCCATTTGAACATTAAAGACTTAAGGTCATCGCTTTGAATCTTAGTCATTAAATATGTAGGCCAAGAAATATAAGTCGTTTGTCGATGGATGAAGTCGTCAGAGTGATTGAGGACAGGGTGGTATGGAGCTCTGAAAATGATAACATATAAGGGTGTCATCATCAAGGAATGGAGTCGTAATACTTCGATATCTGTAATGAATAAATCTCGATGACAATAAGGATAAGTGTCAACACCTGGTTGAATAATCCCTCGTGTTCAGTGATGATGTGTATAGCCACGTTAGTCCATGCGTCAAGCTGAGGATGGTTCCATGTGTCATGTGGGTGACATTCCACATGTCAGGGTGATTTGTATTTTTTATATAGGTTGGGGTTGAGTCTGGGGTGACACGTGTCATTCCATGTGGCAGGTTGTGGCAGTGCCACGTGTCTGAGGTGCCAGTTAGGGAGGCAAGTGTTGATTTTTAACTTACTTTGAGGCACTGATGAGATCAGAGCCATTGATCTCCAACATCCAAGATTTGTTGGATGTTTGGAGGAGGGCATCATCATCGAAATATGGAGCATAGTTATCGAAGTGCTCGAGTGATGCAGCTTTGACGATGAAAAGGCCTGAGGGAATTGTTGTTGGGATAAGTGGTTGAGGAATGGGATAGAAGAGCTAGGATAAATCATAATGACAATGAGGACAGGTGGTGGGTGGCACATTAGAACCACGTCAGTTCCACATCATATTGACACAAGAGGAAGGAATCCACGTGGCAATGGGGTGAAATGATGAATGAAGGCTTGGAAACTTTGGGATGCCATAATTTTTTATCTATAGCTCAGATTTAAGTATGGTTACAGTCATTGGAAAGATCTCGATGAGCATAATCCAACTATGAGATTTATTTAGAGAAAAGAATTAAAGAAAATAAGGGGAGGTTTCAATAAGCCTCGGGACTAGGTTTCCAGAGAGAGGGAAGAACACAAGAGGAACCCGAGAGATATCAATCTGAAGAGGCTAGGGGACAAGTCTATAGGAAAGATAGATCCAATAGCCTTGGAAACTTAGGACCTCATGGAAAAACTAATCCAAGGTAATTTGCTTCCCGCAAAGGGGAAACCTGATAAGGATCAATATCAAGGTTCTAGATAAGGATCAAGAGATTCCCCCACATGCATCTCAAGGCTAGAGAAATCATGTAAATGAAGTGGCCCTGTGAACATGCTCTTGCGAAATAAAATAATGAGATCATCCATGCGATTAAAAGGAGACTTGCCAATATGCTATAAACATTATATTCCTTGCCTTCAAGTAAACTTATGAATAAGTACTAATTTCGTTTGCAAAATGAAGAAAATGAAGAGGAGAGGTTTCTCAAAGGAAATCATCTATGATCTAGATTTTTGTAGATAAATGTCACAATAAATGCATGCACCTAATCTCCAATAGATAGAAAGGATTAGTGACCTTGTGATTCAAGTTAAGAGTTGATCAATATATGAGAGTATAAATAGAATATGTTAGGTGCAACATGCAAGCAAGAGTATGAAGAATTTGAATAAGTCATTCAAAAAAATGATTAATAACCGACATCAAACTCATTCAAGACATGCAATAGATCATCAAACCCTGTAGTGACATAGGATCATCAAGCAACTAGGATTCTCATGCTTCCAACATCAGACAAGACAAGGCCATCAGTAAACATGTTCTCCATTGGTTTCTATGTTTTGTAAATCAATACTTATATTAGGTGTCTTTTCTAGGATATATACTAACAAGAAATTTTGTTAGGCTATAGCCAAGGAAGAACTTAAAAGTATGATCTTCACATACTTTGTCTGCCTATCTTACTGATCGGATGATGACAACTTTCTCTATCTACTCTTTGATATTCAACTTTGTTGTAGCCCTTTACAATATAATTTTTCCAATTTTTGGTCTCTCTCTATATTATTTTAAGGTCATGACCAAGCCATAGACCAAATTGGTGTATGAGACCCCCCTTGTTTGTGGGACAAGGGACCTCGTCTGCCCAACGATTTGACTGCTAAAGTCTACGGAGGTATAAATACCCTACCCCGCTATGGATTTAAACTTGTGACCTCTTAGGAGGAAACACATGTTCTTAACCAGTATGCCCACACATGCCTATAACCGTAACAAAAATTGAGAACAAGGTTGCGTTAGTTTTCAATCACTTTATATAACACAAAAGGACCTTGTACTCTATTGAAGGACTCTTGTATCATGTAACTATAAGTGGAGAATGTATGTCATCTTTTGAAAGAGGGTGCACCTCATATTGGAGCTTTGTGAACACATGAAAGGAAGAGAGTGAATTAAAAGCAAGGATAGAAGGTGTATTAGACAGTGCAAGAATAGGGAAACAACTGAAAAAAGAAACATCAAAGTCCCTGGAAAGTATTACCCTAAAATATGAAGGCGTCCCAAAAGGCAAGGAAGGAATCACCAAAGTACTCAAAATCTATCACAAAAAACATGAAGGCATCTCAAAAAGCTTGTTGAATCCGAATTGCAATATACAAACATATTACATAGCTAGATACTCCTTAGTGCATTACAAAGTGTATTGCGGAGGGAAAAAGAGTAGTTAAATAGCCATAAAGAATTATTGTGAAAAACAAAGATGAATATAAATTCAAAATTAGGAGAGATAACATAAATATATCAATACCATTATAAAAACAAATAGTTTTTTGAGAAAAATAAATATTGGAAAAATAGGTGAATAATTTCCCCAAAGATGAGAAAATTAGTGTAATCCATAAATTGAAGAGGGAGTAAACAAAATGTGTTCATGGCATGGCAATAGATCAATGTTCAATACTACTCACTTTCATAAGGTAGGTGTAAGACTTTCATTTTGGCAGTAGAGCTACAAAATAGTTTCTTTAGATGTGTACAATAGGGGGGAGTATGTCTTGCTACCAAAAAAACAAGTGAAAGCCGCATTGAAATCCTTAGCATAAGGTCATCAAGCAATGTATAATTAATTGCAACTAAAAATAAATTGGTATTGAAGGTACAAATTATAATAAATATGGAAGTTTCATAAGAGATGTGGTGGGACAGGTCTACATTGGATCATGGCTCCCTCTTGCTTACTTTGATTAACATGTGAATTTCCATTCATTCTTTTGTCTCTTTCACAAGTGAATGTCAGGGATATGTGTAGGTCCTTTAAGGATGACACTTTTTGATATTGTAGTGAAGGTCAACCCTTGACATTCAACATTACCAATGTCTAATGTATTCGTTGGTAGTGTCATCCCTTGTGATTTATGTATGGTTAATGCCCATGTCATTTTAAGGGGAGGTTGTGTATGCGCCCCCCCCCCCCTTTTGACAGGTACAATTGGCACATAAGTAGGTCTTTTTGGATCACACGAAGCCCCAATGTATTTGTTGAAATCAAAAACCATAAAGCTTGGCAGTTATGGTGGCTTATAGATTGGGTTATAGAAAATGGTAATAACCTAGCCAAGAGATCCATTTACAAGGCTAGTTGAAATTCATAAGTTTAATGTTAACATCACTTTTTGGCAAGTGCAATGCAAGAATGGGAGCTCAAATTGTTCTTCTTGAGATGACGTTGAACCTTTGCGCGTGGTGCACTTTGCATTGCAATGTGCCATTGGCCTATTTTAAAATTTCAACATCTATTTATTATGAAATGTAACTAAATTATTGGTTGGAGATAAATGCATAAAAGTTTGGAATGTGCTTTGTTCTTCTTGAGAATGGAAAGAGATGGTTCTAGACATGAGAAGGTTCCAATCCTCTAAAAGAGGATCTACATTTCTAATGTTTTGAATCATGTTCATGAAGGTGACCCATGTTAGGGCTACCCCTTGTTGCCGAAATATAGTTTCAAGGGTGGCAACTGTGTTAAATTTTCAAGGGTGGAAACTGTGTTAAAGTTTCAAGCGTGGCAATTGTGTTAAACGTTGAAATATTGTAACTTCGAAGAATATTCTACCTATTAAGAGAGAGTGTTAAATAATATTGTTATATTATATTTATTAATTAGGCCCTATTGTGCCTTTCTAAAAGTCTGCCCTTTTGTGCCTTGACAATTAAATGTAAATTAAGAGGGTAAAGTGATAGGTCGGACCAAACCTAATTTTAGGTTGGCTAGACCACTATTTATAAGGGAGGCTAGTGCCTCATTTATACACTCACCAACTAGCTCTGCAGTGCTCAAGTCTTGGAGGAGAACCTACTGCAACTGGGGGTGACGTCAAGGAGGGCTTTGGTCTATGTCTTGGTATCTCGTGGTTGAGTAGTGCGCTACTCTTTCCTAGTGAAGGAGTAGAGGAGGATCTTCTTCTTTGTTTCTAGTTTATCTATATTGAGGAATTTTTGCTAGGTTTTCTTCCCCATGAGGGTTTCCCAAGATAATTTGTGTGTCTCTATTGTTTCTGTGATTTCCTCTCTTTCAGTGATCTTATTTATGCATCTAATTTGCTAAATGATTATAATAATAAAGAAGAATCGTAACTGCTAGTTGTATAAATAAAAATTCAACATGGTACCAGAGCACGCATGAAAGAGACCAACTCACAGTTTATAAGAAGTGACTAGCCTTAGCGCACCCTCTCCAAAATCTAGTTGTCAGTATTGCAGCTGCTGCAGAATTAAGGTTTCTACATAAACCCTAAGTGTGACATTTTCCATGTTTAAGGAGGATGTTGGGGGAAGTAACCACATCTAGGAGCTTGCCCTAGGAGGGCACATCTAGTCCCTGGATCAGAATTCTGAAATTTGAAGTTTGAAAAATTAGGGTTTCCTCATAAAACCCTAAGTTGTAGTTGCAGTTCGAGTTCCTTCGTGCTAGTTCCTTCATGCCAGTTGCAACACCAGTTGCAGTACCAGTTGTAGTGAAAGTTGTTTGTGAAGTGTTGGGATTGATTTTTATTGTCCTAGTGCGCCTTACCCTAGAAAATATCAAGCTACTTTAAGTTATAATCTTAAGCACCTTTGAAGTTTTAAAGGTTTGTTATTGCTTGTGGTTGTTGTTAGATGGTGCCACTACCTGCTAATACTGTAAGAGGTATGTAGTTACATATGTTCAAATTGTATCATTATTCTAAAGGCTATTTACAAGAGAAAGGATCTTTTGTCTAAACAACAATCGTAGATCGAGAAGGATCTTAGATCCAACACATTCAGAGGAACAATGCACCCCAAGTTTGATTAATTTGATATGCCTCTATTTGTTATGGCATTATTGACAACTTATGAACATCTAGGTTGTATTTTGATTTGTTGAAGTTATGACTATCATACTAATCATTGGTCAAAAATAAAGTCAAGGTATTAGATTGATTAAAGTTGAGATTATAGAGTTTATTCTCTAACCTAATTTTCTGTCAAGAAAACATATTATCTTAGTAAAGAGGATAGGTTGAAGAAAATACTTGTCATATTGAGTGAAGGAGACTCAGAATAAAAAGACTCAAGTTTCCATGTTTGATTGATTAAATTGATAAGATTCAAATTTACACATATCAAGTTTTATAACTGCTAGACACTATAGTTGTGATAGCAATCTCTGAAAAGTTTTATTATTGAATACTTGATAGCATGTGAGCATTATTGAGATAAATGCTTACTGTAATCATTTACTAGATATAACTAACATCTCGTCTAGGAGAAACTTCTTGTTTTGTTTCCAGGTTACCATGGAGGAATGATTGATCACAACACTAGAAGAGTGTTTCTCTCATTCCTTATTATTGTATTTATTACTTTCTACCCTTGTTTCAGGCAAGTCACAAGTGATAGCTTTGAAGGAGCTACTGTGACTATTGTTCTCACTATTTTTATTATTATTATTATAAAGAGTATTATTCTTGTCCATTGTTTCTCCCATGTTTCTCTTGTTCTGAACAGGTCACATGCGATAACCCTAAGGGAGCTATAGTGACTGCCGGAGGAGGCAACATATTAGATGATACATGGAGTAGACTATCCAAGTTGTATACATGACCACATACATACATGTACCGAACAAGAAGAAGAAGAAGAAGAAGAAGAAGGTACCTTTGCTAGATACACAATATCTCATATGAAGACAAAACATGAGGAACATAAGGCTCCAAAGATAACAGAACAAATCCCTCTAGTGCAGTTGATCACTCTTCAAATTATCATGAAGAGTTAGTAGAGATAGAAGGGCCTACCCATAATCAATGCAGTAACCAGGAAGAGACTAGCATGGTCCCATGACACTTTTCAGGATGCAAATCCATATAGCATTGATGTGCCATATCAGAGGGAGCAAATGGCTCTAAAGATTATATAGACTGAGAGGGAGAATGGAGACTTAGAGTGAGCCTGATCTCATAAAGGATCAGATGGGAAAAAGAGATGTCTTCCAGGACAAACAGATAGATTCCATGAGTTGAGAAGACTAGATTGTGCTACCTTCAAGGGTTTGTAGTTCCTATGTTGTATGGTAAACATGCAAAGCAATGTAACAGTCTTTAATTTGATCCCAATTTGCAACTATATCATGATCAAATTGGCCAATGTTGGAGGACACGTTGCAGAAATATTTGTGTGACATGAGATCAAACCTATAGAAATCAGAGTAGGAAAGGTGAGGATTGAAGAGTAACATGGAAAGACATGGACGATAGCCTTGAATTCCCTTTATTTCCACTATTTTGTTTTTTGTTTTGTTTTATTCTGACAAGCATTTTATGACCAAGAGTGTGTTTCCTCAATGAGAGGGGTGGATTGCAGGTGAGATGGTGCCCTGATGTATGCATCAATGGAGTTAGTAGATGAAAGTGAATCATTTGAGTGAGGTGAAAGGAACTTAAAGATTATGTGGTAAACATTCAAAGGAAAAATAGGTTGGCTAATAATTGTTGAGGGTATATTTTGCAACATATGGCATGTTTCTTGTGCACCTATGTCACGTTCAACAATAGTTTCAATAGGGAATTTTGAATAATGACAATGACAAGATATATTTTAGGTGCAATATTTGCAATTCTACTTAACATATGGTGCTAGCTTTCAGACTTTGACTATGCTTTCAATGCATACTTTGCAATGTATTTTTGCACTGCATGGAGGGAGATAATTGGTTGGCATTCAACATGTCCATGATAGATTGATGGGATGGCATGGTCGTGGATGTTTATCCTATCATCATTATCAACATGCATGTATGTTTTACACCCATGATCATCAATGTATAGTGCAGAGGTAGAGTGCAACTCGCATGGTGTGCTATAGCAATGAATGTTAAGGAGCCTTTCTTCCACAAGAAAGAACTTTCAATGCATTTTGTGTGCCATTGATCTCGGTTGAGTAGCTTTGCATAGTCATGAGACGAATCAATATGTAACATTGAAGCAATGTTCAAAAAGCATGAATCATCATTAATTGAGTTGTGTAACATGGGGTCTCATTAAGGAAAGGTTTGAGGTTTCCATGTTATAATAAAGGTATCAAAGTAGTCCTTTGCAAGAATAAACTCATTAATATTTTCCCAATTGAGTGTGTTCATATTAGGAGCATTTTCCAACCAAATGAAACCATGAATATGGGTAGAACAACTATGTTGCCAATCATTTATATTGAATGGAAGGATTGTTAGAAGATGGTCAAATAGAGTAATAATAATATATAATGTTGTCGATAGAAGTGCTAGAAAACAACCCTGTACCAATAGTCTTTTGAATGGAGGTGTTGCTCCAAGACCTCTTCATGAAATATTGTGAACCTATGGTGCATGTATAAATATGATAGATGACAATTGGGGATAATATTTTGAGTTCTCCATTGTTGTTTCCTACTCGCATTAGTGGGAAAGTTGCAAAACATGACTACATGTAGATCATGCCATTTTGTGTAAAGAACAGGGTTGGGTAACCTAGTTGTGCAATTATGTTAGTAAGCTCATTCCTTGATTTCTTCTAGAAAGATCTTGTTCTACAAAGAGAAGAACCAAAGCAAACAAGTCCTTCTACAAGATTTTCATTAAGGGTTTGTTCAAGGCAAATGTTAAGATTAGTAATTGTTGTTGGATAGTTATCCTCAATGTTTCTATTTATGAAGACACAAGTTTTTTCCTGGCTACGATGGCACATTATCAAGTTATATAGGAAATAATGGAATATTGGATGCCTATCGAACCTATTGTCATGGTAACATAGCAAGTGCAATGCATAACTTGCATTTCAATTGATTTAAGTTTTAGTTGCTTGAACATGAAAACTCATGTGGGGAAGGTTGTATCAAGATCCCCTTTGTGTTGTATTTATTAACTTGCGAAAAACCAATATATGACCAGCTAGTGGCATTTGTTGATCTAGATTCCAATGATTGCAAGGACTTTCTGATTTCTTCTAATTTCTTATGCTTATGTATGTGCATTAGGGAGAGTGGCTACAAAAGAAGATGGTTGTTGGACACCCTGTTCTATAAAACTCCTATGGAGGGAATCTAGTTGTTTGTAGTTGTATTTAGACTATGGAACATAAGTCTCCATGTGATGAAGGAACCGGGAGAGACTGAGAAGGGTTATAAGCAATTCCCTATTTGCATTTTGGTTAGGCCAAACATCCATGTTGTAAGGATCATTTGCTAATTTGTACTTTAGGACCAACATAACACAGGATCGGATAACAATGTAATCAAAAGTTTTTTGCTCAAAATGATGGTGTGTGACAACCAAAATATCCCAAGTCACATACATGGTGAGGTAGGTACTCAATTATTGTAGTTATGTCTTGAGGCAAGCTTATTGTATGGTTGTTATATTTCTATTGACCACCATAGGTGTGGGTAAGCTGAAGAATTGGGTTTATGTGTGATATCAATGTTTCCTCAATCTTGGTAAGGAATCCAAGGACAAAAGGCTAGTCACTAAGATCCATTTTGTTCCATATGGAATAACTATTCATTTTCCTCTAAATTGCATACATGGCAAGTATGGAGGCCATATGAGTTTTGAGTTTGGATTCCTAGATATGATTCCTTGCATATAGAGTAGGATTGTATGCATTGGATTTCATCTAGCTTTGCATGAAATCTGTGATGTGCATTTATGGTGTGGTTGTTGGTATAATGATGGTGCAGTTCAGGGGAGCTAGGAAGGACATGTATGGGGGTTGGAGGAAAGTGGAATGGAAACAATGGGGTATGAGATGGAGTAGCATTGTTTGTAGAAGTATAAACATAGGAAGAGGTATCTAGGTTGGTATGCATTCTTTCTCACTATTGAATGTTGATGGATTATTTATTTGTAGGGAGAATAAAGCTAAAAAATAAGGCGTTGGCTGACTATTCTATGAAATGTTTTTTTTTTGCAGGAATCTGGTGACATAAATTTGCACGAAATCATTGCTTTTTGTTGTTTAAAATCCAGTTCTGAATGCATAAATGGATTCAGCATGCTGAAAAATCCTCGGTCACTCGGATTATACTAAAATAATCACTCAAATCTGTGGATCTAACAATTTCTTGCCGAAAAACCTTCATTTCATAGAACGTTTAGAATACCAATAAGAAGAATATAAAACACCAAAATTATGTTAAAAGAAACCCCAAAAGAGGGAAGAAAGCCCCCCCAAAAAACAAAGAATCGATTGGTGATTTGCAACACCAGTGGAGGACACAAAGCAGTGAGGGTTGATTGCCATGCAATAAATCCTAGCTAGAAATCAACCCCATGTTTGGATATATCACATACATTCGGAGAAGAAGCTACAGAGGGTTTGATTCCCATGGCGACACAAATATTTGAGGGAGGGTGCCATTGATGTTACTCGTGTTAAGAAGAAAAAAACTGTTTTATGTACCTTTGGAGATGTGGATATGATAGAATAGAAAATGATAAGGATTAGAGCTTTATGTCACAGGACATTGTTGTGTATGTATATATGGACGTGGTGTGGTGCATCTGTTGGATCACGGATTGTGGGGCTCCTTTCAGTGCAAGAAATTGAAATGTAGAATTGCATTAGTTTAAATGTAGTTGTGAAAAATGTTATTATATGAATGAAATGAAATCTGAAGTGTAAAATTACATACTTTAAATGTGAATGCTACAAAATTGATGTGTCTAGAAAGTGTATTGTGATGAGTGTGAGCTTAAGAAAAGATAAAAATAATCACACAAACAAGAAAGACTACACTACTCTAAGAAGAATGGGGGCCCACCCTCTTCAGAGCACTTGGAAGAGGTTTTAACCCCTCCCATAAAAAATAACTTTATTAATAATAGTATGTGCTTAACTCTCTCATAATAAAATTGAAGAGAGAAATTAAACATATAAGTACATCCCATGTTTATTTTGAGCAAAACCGCAATTAGGAGCCATTCTTGTAAGAAACATGAAACCATTCATGTAAGAAAACCTGCAATACAACATAAAACACATAAGAAAAATAATATATTTTTAATAAAATATAATGAAAAAGTTTTGCTTCTCTTTTCATAAAAAATAATAATAAATATAATTATCTTTTCTATTACATGTTTAAATAATGAAAATTAATCTTCTTTCTATTTAACATTTCATAAAAACCTATGTAAAACATTTATTATAAATTATTACTATATATTATAATTGATTTTTATATAATTATTATTGTTTTTTAAATAAACATTACGGAAATATTTTAATTATTATAATATTTTTTTATAAAAGTAAAATAAACTATTTAACCTTTTATAAAAACCTATGTAAAACATTTATTATAAATTATTACTATATATTATAATTTATTTTTATATAATTATTATTGTTTTTTAAATAAACATTACGGAAATATTTTAATTATTATAATATTTGTTTATAAAAGTAAAATAAAAAACAAAAACAAGTTGTTTACCTATTATGTAAAATTAATAAATATATAATATGTTTTTCAAAATCTATATAATATTCAAATTTTGATTTTAATGGGATGATGCTAAAAGTTCTTAAAAAATGTTTTATCAAAAATAAAATTGAGGCCAAAACTAAAATTCAATATGTAAATTAGTTTAGTATGGTAAGAAACAAATTTAATATATAAATAAGTTTAGTCTGGTAAGAAACAAAATACAATGAACGGTAAGAAAGAAATTCAATTTAAAAATTTAATATATAAATAAGTTTAGTCTGGTAACTAACAAAATACAATGAACATGTGAGGAGGGATGATAGAAGGTCGATTTCAAACGATAGAAGGTTGATTTCATTGATAGATCTGATGGGTTTAATTGAAATGTTTTTCGGCAGTTTCGAGAGTCTAAATTAACAAAGTATTAGGGTTAAAAATTGATTTAAAAATTCAATATATAAATAAATTTATTTTGGTACAGAACAAAATTCAATAAACATGTCAAAACTAAGGATAATCGAAAGATGATAGGAGGTCGGTTTCAAATGATGAGGCCGGTTTTATGGGTGGATTTGACCTAATAAATTCTATTGATGGGTTTGAACCAATGAGCATATGGATTTAATTAACCCATGTTGTTGAACTAATTTTCGAGTCGTTTCACAGTCTAAATTAGCAAAGGCATTAGGTTCAATCTAATCCATATATAGTGTACTAAACTATATAAATTTTAAAAAGAATATACAAAACTAATCGTCATACATAAAGGATATTTAATAGGGTTATATAAATTTTAAAAAGAATATACAAAATTAATTGTCATACATAACGGAGATTTAATAGGGTTAATGGCTAATAAATGTTTTATTGATTAGATTTGATTTTAAAATAGGGGAAGCGGGTTACCATAATAATAATTTCAACTATGCGAAGGCAGGTTAAACTAACTAGGTAGACATAAACAATTAGGTTAATCCAATAGGCATGTGTGTTAATTCAACAAATGGGCAAGTTAAACTCATGAAGAGATAAAAAGAATCGGTTGGTTAAATCAATGAAAGAGATATAATGGGTTGCTTATTTATATAAGCATGATTAAACTCACGATAAACATGAGGGTTAAAATAGACCAGCAAGGGTTTAAATCAATAAACATCACCACTGGTTAAGCTAATACACCGCATAATAAACCCCATAAATAGGGCTATGAAAATCCATGCAACCAGTAAACATCACCACTGGTTACAGGGCATAATACACCGCATAATAAACCCATAAGCAGGGCTATGAGAATTCATGCAGTGACTAAACATCACCACGGGTTAATCTAATATAGGGCATAATACACTGCAGAATAAACCCATAAACATGGCTATGTGAAGTCATGCAACCAGTGGTGCTAGTATTGGCATTAGGGTTAAAAAGATTAAGGTAGAACTAGAGCCATGCATACACAAGCTGATTAAAGCAAGGAATGGAAATTTAAATTTAGTAAAAATGGTGGTTGATGCATCAGGTTTAAATTAATGAGAAGGAGAAAGGTAGGATCTAATCAAAATGGTTGATGCATCAGGGTTAAATTAATGAGAAGGAGAGAGTCAGAGCCATCTATATATATACCTGGAGATTGACAATAGCGATCTCATTTCTTCAACGAAGTCAACAACAACATCAAAACCCATTTTCCTTCCTTCATGTATAGCTGAAGAATTTTCAATGCAACAAAAAAAAACAACGTAATGAAATGAAATTACTTCTCACAACAGAGCAGAGAGCAGAGATGAGAAAAAACACTGAAATTAAAAGGAATCTAATTCATACCATTACTGGGAGAGATGATTGATCTCTAGGAATATGTTTGCTCGATCTAATTGCTTCCAATCCAATCCAGTCCACCCTCCTCCTCTATCTCACACACATGATTGACACAGACTCGACTTAGACCAAACATAGACCGACCCAAACTCGAACCACACATAGACTCAGACACCCAAGTACACAGGCATACCAATCCAGACCATAGATAGAGGAGGAAGAGGAAAATGTTGAAACATTGTTAAGATTTGATATATATAGTTATTTATCAACTATCTCCCTTCAAGGGCTATATAGATTCTGGCCTCTACCTCGGTCTCTCTAACCATACCATCCATCCATCCATCCAGATAGAGACAAATTCCCACTTTCTCTTTAATTGAGAATTAAATTCTTTTTTTTTTTCAGTTTCAATTCTTGTTTTCTTTTAAGTTTAGATTTATGTTTTTTTTCTCTGTTTTAATTATGTTTTTTTACTCTGTTTTAGTCAGTTGATTTATGGTTTTTTGATCTGTTTTAAATATGATTTTTTAATCTGTTTTAGTCAGTTGATTTATGCTTTTTTGATCTGTTTTAGATATTATTTTTTAATTTTGTTTTAGTTAGTTCGAGCTTTTTCTATGGAAACCCAAAAGCATATTTTTCCACAATAAGAGGGTTTCAATTCATGCTTTTTTTTTGTTTCCATTCTTTTTCGTTCTTTAGATTTTATGAATTTGCAGTTTAGAATTGAGAGTTATTTAAACTTTATTTTTTGGGTATTTGAAGTAGGCTCTGTTGAGGCTGGAGAGTTCAGTAGAGAGGCATCTGTTGGATCACAGATTGTGGGGCTCCTTTCAGGGCAGGAAATGGGGTAATAACCGCTTGGGTACTTCATTATTGAATCACAATGGCGGGGTTGGGTGAAATTCAGGGTACCACATGTCGTGGAAAAACAAAATTAGCACAATTCCCGTGTCCTCCAAGGCTTCCAAATGCATATAATATAAGAGGCAGGTCCATAAGGTTGGTTCTGGGTATTGGCTTAGGCAACCTTACTGGTTTTACAGGTGTTGGGGTTGTAGCAAGTGTTATGAGGGCTGCTGTGATATATATCAATAAAGTGCTTTTGATAAAGCAGTCCATTTTTATTTGATTGGTTCCAAGATGCTATCATTTTTAGGGTAGGAGGGTTGCCTAGATGAACTATCATTTTTAGGGCATGAGGGTTGCCTAGATGAAGCAGACTTGGTCAGAGTCGGACCCAATGGAATGGATTTCCGGGCCAAACTTGATAATGGAATGACTAATGCCGTGAATCCCATGAAATGTCGAGTACTTCCGTCAAGAGACGAATTCAAGACAAGTTGGAGGTTTAGGCAGAGTCAGGCATAGAATTTTTTTGGTGTTGCAAGCTTATATCCGACAACCCAATGCCCATATGTCAGAATATGATTTCATCTCCAATGGGAGCCTTGATAGCACTCTAAAGAAAATCAAGGATAAACAACTTGCACCTGAGCTGGCCGATATTGCATAAAATTGCAGTGGTCTCGACTATCTTCATTTCCGGTGCAATCCCCATGTTGTATACTACAGGCAATTGGTTTTGTATTAACCATTGCTAAGAGGTAAACATGGTCTTCATTGCTAGTTTTTTCTATACCAACGAATATTCAGGGTTTATTGGTCACAGTTTTTCCTGCAATAACTAGAATCCCAAAATTTTGACATGGTATTGAGTTACAGCCTAATATGCCCTTGAACCACTATTTTTAAATTATTTGTGGCCAGTGGTTCATATTTGGTTTATTTTATGATTTTGTGTAGGCCAGAAGGTTTTGTATTCTAAGTATCCATCTCTAATATTCTTTCATGTTCACTCTAGGAAATGTTTACATTTACTTTATAACTGGGAGTTGTCTCATTTTCTTAATTTTTAGTGGCTCTATTCTGTAAAATTTACTTATGGGTGTTCTGTTGGTTCAATCAGAACCAGAAAAGCAAACTGTATATGTTGTGCTTTTGGTGGATAGTGTGTTCATGTAAAGAGAGTGCAGGATTTTCATATTGACATTATACTTAGTATGAATATTGAATTGGAAATGTTTTTATGTGCTTGAGAAACCCGTCCTTGAATCTTCAAAGTGGAGCTCCAATTTCACCTTGACATCTTGGAATCCAGGGTTTGGTCACAATTTCGCCTGTGATGATGAGAAGCTCAAAATTTTACTTTGGTATGGAGCTATCACCTAATATGTCATTGAACCCCTTTTTTTAGATTATTGAATTGATGTTTGTGGCTTGTGATTTATATTTGGTTAATTTTATGACTGGGATCCTCATCATTAGTATCACCCTTTGCCTCTTGTCTAGCCTTTGCCTCTACCGTGATCCTCTAGGAAAACCAGTCAACAACACCCAATTTGATGAACTGCCTAATCTAAGCCTTAAAATATGGTAGAAAAAGCTTGCCATGCCTAATCAATGATTTTGGTTTGAGTGACAGCTACATTTTTACTAAGGCCATGACAAATGAATTCAACAATCAACACAACCAACATCAGGGTACATAAAGGGCTTGGTGCTTTTGATTAAATGTCAATCCCATACCCTCATATGTGATAAAATCCAATGAAAATGTTGCAATCTACCAATCCCTAAATCCTGAAAACTGTTAAGTCTGATGGTTTTTTGAATGGGATATGAAATTCTACTTTCTCCATATGAACTCTGATGAGGTTGGAACCACTCTCAAACATCGCGAAACAATTAATGGTAATGTTAAAAAATTAAGTAATAGGATAAAAAGGAAAGATAAAGGAAATGTCAATTTTAAGAATTTAACATTGCCATTAATTGCCAACATTTTTGGTCAAACCTAATAAAAAATTGAGTCAAACCAAGTCAAAATAGGCAGATTTAGTGTTCTAAACGCATAGTATGGATGCTGGTATGGCTTGGAAACACATTTCCTGCTGTAAGAAATGTGTTTCCCATACTTGGGACATGTTTGTATAGCCGTAAACACATTTCAAGGCCATACCACACGTGTTTCTACGTTTCCATACAAAAACGTGCCTGGTATGGCACCTGAAGTGGTGTTTCCTGCATCATAGGTGTACAGTTTTCATATCAACATTACTTTTAATATGAATATTGAATTGGAAATGTTTTTATGTGCTTCAAAAACCCATCTGCAATTTGTGCTTCATGAAGCTAATTACAGGTTTGATGTTCTGCAAATGCACATCTGCAGTTGTCTTTGATAAACCCATTTGCAATTTCCATTTCAAAGACCCATTTTCAAATTCTCTAAGGGAGTTGATTTTTTCTGTGGTTAAATTTTGGGCATCAGGGTCCACCCAAGAAATACAATTTGTCCCCCTCTAACCTGGAAGCGAGAGTGAGGGTGTTGTTACCTTGCTAGTGCCACACAAATATTTGCAAACAATAGTTTACTTGCATGTACACACCCTAACCCCCTCTGGAATTGAGCATGTGACCTCCAAGGAAAAAATCCATGTTCTTAATTGTTAGGCCCACTCAGGCTGTACCGAGGGAGATGATTTATTATATTCTAGTGTCTACTTTTATTTTATCTTTTTGGTTGTTGCAAGACGGTGTGTGCTCTCTGCTTTGGTGATGACTTTTAAGAGGTTTCTAACCACTGTCTTGTAGTATTTTTTTTCTGTAAATAAAATTTCAACTCCATAGGAAGATCCATTTTCAAATTATAATGATTTTTTAGTATTGTTTAGTTGTCAACAATGTTTTGGGAAGGAAAGTAGATCCTGTTAGTAAAATTTTATCTTCACAGAAAGTTCAATTTTTGAATTCTATTGTTTTTAAAAAAAATCTTGGGTATCTACATTGTTTTCAAAAAGAAGAGAACAATTGTTCAATTTAAACTTCATGATTTCATCTTCCAATTGATTTTTCATAAACCCATCAGGCTTTGTAGCTTTGCATGAATCCATTTTTATGTTTGATAAACCCTTTTCCAAATTGGGATGCATTTTTTATTTTGCATTAACCCACATACAATGTTTTGATATTGAAGGCACAAGATTCACAAACAAAAGTATTTATTTGGGGGAGATGGAAGTGGCACAAGTAACCACATTTCAAAAGGTGTGGAGCTTCTATAAAGGAGGGAAAATAAGTTTATGTATCCACTTTCTATAAGTCTACTGACTTACTCACCAGCTTCATGAGCTTAGGCCATTTTTGGAACCCTAATTGTTCACCTCTGGAGGGATAGGTTCTTGTGGCCAAGGAGAGTAATGTTTTTGGAAAACCATTTTCTGAATATAAATATTCCAACAATGCATTGGAGGCCCTTACTTCTCCTCATTTATTTGCTGGAGACAGTGAGAGGATTTGTTTGTTTTTTTTACAGAGACGATTAAAAGATTTTTATTAGAAAAACGCTCTGTAAACCACAACATTCAAGAGTACAAAAAACAATCTTTCTTCAACATCATAAAAAAGATATTGATCTTCCCTCCTACTGTGAGAAAGTCTAAAGGTCCCATATAGTCTTATACAAAATTGCCAGGTATAAATGGATATAAAGGAGAAAAGAAACAAAAGAGATTTACTGATCATCATCTACTGGTGCAAGTGTAAATATGTGTCCACCTCTTCCCTTCTTGCGCCCTCGACATCATGATGAATTTGCTACTCCTCTTGTCCTGTTGCATACTGCTCTATCTATGGCCCTTTGTGGGGATGGTTCGACACCCTTGACTCTTTAGATGTAGCGGGTGCCTTCTGCCTATGTGGTTGTTGAGGGAAATTTTACAGTTGGTGATGAATATTATGAATGTGCCCAGTATTTTTGTTGACAACCCACAAAACTACTGTCAACTCCTCATTTCATCTGACTTCCTGAGTTTGAATTTGCTGCTAGAGTTGGGCATTCATGTTTCTTATTTCTTCAATTTCTCCCTACTGTGCTCTGACTTGGTCCTGGAGGGTGTTGATGGTGTAATTGTTGCACGCACATGAGTCTCTGCTATGTCGCCACATGGTTTGAATCCTTAGAGCACTGTAAATTGGTTGTTTATGCATCGATAGCCCTCTTGAACACCGAAGATTGGTATTAATAAGTTGTTTTCCTCGCTTACCCAGAAATTTGCTCTCACCACCTTTCATAATATGGATTAACTTCAACAAATTCAATTCCCACGGGTGGGAGGATGAAACCATGGATTGAAATGATAACAAAAAAAGTTGAGAAATGACTCTTGTTGATGCAGGTAACTCAAAAGTTGTATCCATTTCTTGTCCAAGGCTGGAGTTTCGAACAGGGCAGCGCAGGTGGAATAAAATTCTGCATAGAGACAATGGAAGACACAATATTAAAGGAGGATCTTTGATGCGGGAAGAGTAATCGAGCTTGTGTCAGAGGATGTTGTGTTTCCAATGCATGGGAGTGCCAACTGGTGGGTCGAAGCAATTTGTGACGTGGAGTCCAAATATTCTGTGGGTCCCAGGGTCATTTGGATTTGCATGACACGCTGGAGGAGTGGTTTCAGGCCTGTCATCATAGGTTGAGTTCATCACCTGATTCTGGTTATTGTTCCACAAACTTACACACATAGTGCCACTTCTTGTTGACTCAGGGGAGAAGCTCATATTTGGTTTCGTTATTGACTTTTAGAAGGCTATGTTCCAAATTCTTTGCTGCCTTAGCTAAAGAGTCTGCCAAAGAGTTTTTCATCCTGACCCTCTCAAATCTTTTCTCAAGTTCTATGATGCGTGAGAATATTGTGGCAAGGGTGGGGTGGGCATTTTTAATATTCCTTCGAAGTCCCTTAATGATTAGGTCAGAGTCCCTAATTACCACCAGTTTGTTTGGACTTCTGTTGGAGATGAGGCGCATGCCCATATAGACTACCAACACTTCTACACTATTTTTAGTGGATGATCCTAATCCCCATGAGAACTCCAAAAAAAAAAATTCATCAGAGTCAAGGGTGTGTAAATGTGTTGAACCTGCACAAAATAGATCTAGCTAGAAAATACCACACACATTTGCAAAGAGAAATTGAGAAAGAAGAAGCAAGAGAGAAAGAATGGAAGAATTCTCATTAACCGTATTCCACACATAAAGAGTGAATAATTTACAATAGCTATAGGATACATGAGTAAATAATGAGCCATAGTGGTGGTCTATATTGATCTAGACACACACCAATAGTTACAAGAGTAAACTGCCACCTAGTCTAGTCTCTCAAGCAGTTACGGGAGTGAACTGCCACCTAGCTGAGTTAACTAGTCTTCAATTAACTGACTGAACAAAGAGTAGTGAGTTGGTGATGATCCCAATGTTGCATGGTGACAAAACCAATGAAACATCTAAACTCAACTCAACTAGTCAAACTGAAGTGTCAACTGAAAGAGAATATTCTCCAAGTGGAATATTCTCCCCTAAAATATAGGAGATTGGATAATGACTAATTATGACTAATAAACAAGGAATAACCTTAGGAAAAATAAATCCTAGGTGTGTGTGAATTAACTCCAACACCCCCCCTGAACATCACTATGGTGAAAATAAAGAATGGGTCCCAGCTACGAGGCCATGTTAGGTACCCAAATACAAAATATACACTAAACTAAACAAGGAAAGAGGGAAAACCTCATGTGAACAAATACAATAGATACACTGGACCATATAATCCACGGTATGGAATTGTTGAAGGAGCATTGTATCCTGCTTGAATTGTCTTTCTTTTATACACAGTAGGTTTATATATCAAGTTAATTTTCAGTTCATGCATTTTTCAGTTTTAATATATTGAAAATACAAAAAAAATAGGCATTTTGCATTGCTTGGCATTTTTGTATTTTGAATTTTTATCAGTAGCTTAGTACATACAGTGAAAGATTGCATATTTACTTCTAAATCGTAGATTTGAATTTGAAAATTGGATCGTTTTTAGGAGCATATCATTTATCAAAAGTTAAAGTTAGGACTTTGCATTATCTTCATATTTACTTTCTTGCAGAGTCACAACACCATGGGTTTCATTACCATATACCTTTTTAAGTAATCACGACCATAAAATCAACACTATAATTTAAAATTTATAAGTAATGATTTTATTTTCTAAGGTGCACAAACTAGTCTAGGATTTAGTGCCTTGGAATATGATTTTGTGAGTAAACTTCTTCAAGGCAATTAAATCAACATATGCGTCTAAGTTAGGGAGTGGAGAAATCCATTGTATAATTGGTAAGATCAGGAGGCTCCGCTCACACCGGAGTTAATCACGAGGTCACGCAAAGTTGGTTGAAGAGATATCCCCCGGATACTCTCCTAGCGTCAGAGATATTTCTGTGGATTTATTCATATTTGAGGATCTTTCTAGTGCCCATACCTCCGTGAGAGGCGGTGCTTTCAATATTTTGGGCTTTGCTACCCTGCCCATATGGTGATCTGGACTTACGACTTCTCACCTATGCATCGGTTATACAATGGTTTATTAGTTTCTTGGCTTAGGTATCTCATAGGTTACTTACAGGGGTTATTCTGCAGGTACCCTACGTCAGATAGGGGTCGGACAACACACAACCTTTATGGAGGATTACCTCTCGGGGGGGGTCTGACCGACTATTTTTTAAGCCCACAAGGGCCCCTATAACTGATTATGTTACCTCCAATATTTAGCACGAAGTCTCAAGCCCTCTTGGATGAGACATACCTTCTTTAGGGAGGGAGGGCACTCACCACTTTAGTCCATTTGCATGCATATTGGATGTTTCACTTTTGGTGTGCTCTTTGCTTACTAGTTGGCCTTAGGATATATTTTTTATCTTTAGAGTCTTAAGTCATCGTGGAGTCGGACCAGCCACCCTACCAGTCCCGTCGCTTGTTACAGTTACCACTGGATTTTGTGTCCTTGCCTCCTAAAAGGCATAAAGTCATTCATTACATGTGGTACACACACATCCACCGCTCAGACTTGTGATTCTACAAGTATGAGTACTGAACCTGGTCTTCAGAATTTTGGGAGCCCTTCGACTCCCATACCCACTGTAGTTAATGACACCCCTTCGAATCCTGCAACCTCCATGGTTGTAGTACCGAAGGCACCTATCATTACTATGGACTGGTCTATAGTTAATGCTCATGCTACCGCCTCAAACCCCTTTGGGTCTCTTGGCCACTCACCGGGGCTACAATGTTCAGTCCATCCCTATGGATTCTAGTCCATTTTCTTATGGTATGCCTAATTTCACCTCGCAGTTTTCAAACTCCATCCTAGCTATTGGTCCTGATGCTAGCGTTGGGCTTGGGGGAAACACACCTTCGTACACTCCTTTTTCATTTGGTGGATCTCAAATCCCTCAAATGACTCCTAATATGGGAGGTATGCCTGCTTTCAACCCTGGACATAATCCTCCTACTTCTGGGTGGAATAGTCAACCTAGCAAACAAGTTTCGACTCAAGTTCCATCCGACAATCCTACATCCTCGGCGCAGATTCCGACCAATACATTTGGCATGCCAAATCTGCCTCTATCCTCCAAATTCTAGCCTGGGGGAGGTCATTTTCACACTTTGGGCAACTCCCAACCTAGATCTAATCCAGTTGGGGGCAGTTTCTATAACCCTCAACAGAACATTCCAGCTGGAATGATGCCCAACCCACCTTATATGAATCAACCTGGAGGAGGACCTTATAATGCCAAACAGGGCCATGGTGTTTACTAGAACCCTGGATGGCCTTCGAATCCGCAAGCACAATCTTTCTCGGGAAGTTGGGGCTAGATGTCCCAACCCCGTCTCCCTTTTCTGCCCACGCTTAATCTACCATATTTGTCTAAGTTAATGAATGAACCTATGAGTCATGATCCTACCTAGCCCCCAGTCCCCACCAAACTTCCTTCAGAAATCCCAAAGTTTGAGGGTAAGAATGGAGAGGACCCTTGTGATCACATCACTACCTTTCACCTTTAGTGCTCATCAAACTCCTTTAACAACAATTCTATTCGTTTGAGATTATTTCAATGCACCCTTATCGGAGTTGTTGCGAAATGGTATATTGAGCTACCAAGGGGGGAATATGGGAATTTTAGTCAGTTTCTGATGGTCTTTCTTAACCACTTCCAGTGGCCCATTCGTTATGATGTTGGTTTAGAATTCTTGTCTACTTTACGCTAGGATACTGCCACTCATATCTCAGACCATATCCAGGAGTGGCGTAGACGGAAGAGGTTGATTAAGACCCCTATACCCACGACCTTTCTTTTAGAATGGTTCCTTAAGTCCTTGCATGCTCCTATCTCGAAGGATGTTGCTACTTCTGGGGTTACCACTGAGGAAGAAGCTATCTTTAGAGCCCAACTATTAGATTTGATATATGCTCAGTCTAGGATGTTGTAGCATATTCTTCTTAAAGCACCAAGGTCTACCTATGACCCTAGACAAAATCCTAGACCTCATGCTGATGGCATTGTAGGTTCCGCCAATGCAAAGTCCGCAGACTCGATGATGAACCAGTTAAAAGAGTTGTATTTAAGCCAGTATGTAGGAGGACCAGCCTTGTCTATGTTTTCCAATCCCACTCATTCAGTGGATGTACACTCACTGCAATCATCGACCAACTCGAATGGTAGCCAGCCACCAGGAGGGAATAAGAAGAAAGGATGTAATAACTGTAAGGGTGGGAAAAATGGTAATAAATCCAAGGACAATAATGAGAAGATGGGTAATAGTGTTGGAGAGGGAAAATGAGAAAAAAGTAAGGTGAAGTTTCTCTGTAATCTTTTCACAGAGGATCACCTTACCCATTTGTGCCCCAAACTTGCAGAGGCTGCGAGGATTTTAGCTTAATCGCCTACCGTGCTGACGAATCCATTCCCACATAATCAACACTTAGCATCGAGTTCCTCAAACGCCGAAAATGCGGCTAGTGGAGGTCAAAACCAGCAGTCGTAAGATGGCGATTGTTTATGTATCAATATGGTCGATGCAAAAATTGATGTAGCTACTCGATCTCGAGACTATAGTTCTAAACAAACTATTCATGGTCTAGAATCTCCTCCTCCTCCTCCCTCGAAGATGACGAATTTATATATTGAGAAACCAGAGCCACGGCCTCATATTCCAAAAGGAGTACTCAAGCGCTCTACCCATAATCCAAATGCTAGAGCTGCCCAAAACTACTCTATTGTTAAGGACCTGGTCCAAACCCCTTGTGCTATGTCGGCTTTAGAGGTGCTCCAGACGTGTCCTTCACAGAGGAATTCCTTACTCTCTGCTCTAGGAGCTCTAGAACCAAGTGGCTCAAAGATTATCAAGTTTGATGTCACAGATGTTAAGCCTTGCTTGCCTTACCATGTGGCTTTCCAAATCCATGTGGAGTATTCAAAGTATACCATCAAACGTGCAGTGGTTGATGAAGGCCCTGCTATGTGTGTGATGTCTCTGGTTTGTTGGAAAGCTCTCAGTTTTCTGACCCTTTCCAATTCATCGAACATGTTGACTGCTTTTGATGGTTATTCCTTCCACCCTCATGGTATTCTCCCTGCCTTTCTGGTCCAGTTAGGTGGGAAGACGGTAGAGGTGGAAGTAGAGGTAGTGGATGCGCCTCCTAATTATAACCTGTTACTAGGCCGCAATTGGACTTATGTTATGATCGTCGTCATATCGTCTGTTTTCCGCACTCTTTGTTTTCCTCATGAAGGGAAGATTGTGACAATCGATCAGTTATCCTTTGCGTACTTTAGTTCTAATGCATCTCTTGGACATTCAATCCCTGTGATTGACAATTCTCGGCTGACAACCGAGAATGTCGGTGTTGGAATGTATTCTTCCCTTATGGGTAATTTCGACTTCTCGAAACCGAACCATCAAGTTTACGCCATGTCTAGTAGGCCTGTCTCGACTGGGAGGTCCATTCTTTTCCGCATGTCTTATTTTGATGATCCATGGACCCTACCTTCCCCGACTTTGTCTTGTGAAGGACAGTCGCATGTTGGGATGGCCATGCCGCTATCGGCAATAGATATTGCATATCAAGTTGTTCTTGACTCTTCCATCGATTTCGATATTGTTCCCTCGTCGACGGACGAGGAGGATCTCGTGTCTTGGCCCTTTTTTAATATATTTTTGAGATAATTTTTTTGAGGTTAGGATTATTGTTTAGGATTACTATTAGGGTTGTGACCAGTTTTTTCCTTCACCTTTTGGGCATTAGTTTTATCTGTTTAAGGTTAGGGTTTGATGCTATGCACCACATTGTCACTAGAGCATTGGATCCCTATTACTATAAAAATAGTACCCTTCTTGTATTATCCAGGGACAATACTACTACTCAGTTAGTTTGGAGTACCAAATAGAATTATAAAAAATTTGTCAAATCTGATCCTTACACCAAATTTAATTAGAAGCAATGGCACAACACTAGTTTTATGACCAAGTTTTTATTATTTTTGGTCTATCTTATCTCGAAGTGAAGCCATGTGTTTAAAAAAAATGAGAACTCTCTATCAACACCTTATCCTCTTTCAATGCTGAAGAAAACTTATGCAAAGTTGTTCTTACCTTTACAAATAGAATGCAGACTGCTTGAAGCCTTCATATTCTTCATTCGTTTCATAGTTTCATCTTAACAGTCGTAAGCCTTTCGGCGTTCATAAACACAACCGATGGTAGGTAGGGTTGCCAAGAAAAAGTGTTTTGAACACCAGTTATTAGTGATAAGACAATGGTACTTATTTTCAATATCCGGGGAAGTTGGAAAGTCCTATAAATCAATCCAACAATAATATGATTGTGGGTTCTTCTCTTAGGTAGTATCTATTTGAAAGGCTTGTGATAAATAAGCAAGCAGTAGCGCTGTAGTCCCTGAAGGGCTTAGTAGTTTTTCGCAAAAATGAGTGGTGAAAGTTCCAAGGGGTGTAAGAAAACCTGCAGAGGTAGAGAAACGAAGGAGTTGAAGGAGGTGACTGGTGAAAGTTCCAAGGAGTGTAAGAGAATGCACAGAGGTAGAGCAATGCAAGAGGTGAAGGAGGTGAGTGGTGAAAGTTCCAAGGAATGTAAGAGAACCCGTAGAGGTAGAGAAACACAAGAGGTGAAGGATGTTGGATCATGTTGTCATTGATGCCAATGGTTTGATTATTTGGGAGATTGTTGGATCATATGAAAATGGTTTGGTTTGATTGATGTCAAGTAATTGATTGATATGATGCCCTTTATGAGAATGATATATGTCCAAATGGAAACCAATCGATGCAAAGATGAATCATAAGTGTCTTATCATGGATGAACTCCAAATTGGTCCCCTTATGGTGAAAGCCCTCACGGGAAGACGCTTTACGGATTGAGTTATCCTAGGAGAACGGTTGGAGGACCCATGCTTGTATGTGGAATAATGAGATGAAGATCAATGAATTTGTTGGTGAAACTATACTAGACGGATAATGCTTGACATGCCATTTCCAGTGGTATGTGGAATGTCACATAACTCCTTACGGTTTGAGAGTTATGGATCTACGAAGTTGAAGGACCCCTATATGATGGCTTGAAGCCCCAAAAGTTCAAAGAAGTAAAAGTGCTTGAAAAGAAGAAATCATTATTTAAATGATAAAGTAAAGTGAAAAAATCAAGATAGATTATTTAAATGATAAAGTAAAGTGACAAAATCAAGAAGGAATATTTAAATGATAAAGTATTGGAGAACTTTCTATTCATGGAAAGTGGTTAACCCTAAAATAAGGAAAATAGGTTAAGTGACCTAGAAATGGGTTAAGTAACCTAAAAATGGGTTAAGTGACCTAGAAAATGAAAGTATAAATAAGAAGCTAGGATCTCTTGTAAAATGTACATTTTTGGTTAGAATCCCTTTTGTGGATCAATGGAGAGCTTCTTGTGAATATCTTGTGGAGTATTGATGGAGAGCTTCTTGTGAGAGCATCCTATTGGTGTGGATCTCTTGAGCATGATTGAAGATCTATTCTGAGGAAAAGAGCGAGAGGAGAATTTCATGGACGCATCAAATTTTTGGCAATGTCGGAGATCTTGACGACAAAAGTCTCGGATTCACATAAAACCCTGTTTTTTGATGCCCACGCGGGTTGTCTGTGTATAGGGTGCGTGTACATGCAAGATGGCTTTGTATAGGGTGAGTGTACATATGGGTTGACTATGTACAGGGAGCGTGGAATGAATAACCTCATGGAGGTTTGTGTTTGAGCTGGTGCCAAGCTCTTGGATGATAAGGCAGGTTCCAGATCTGCATTCTATGGCCTCAGATCTATCACTAAGACACTGGTATGGTTACATTATTGT
>ML796988.1:207632-228376 GCA_009831015.1 Picea engelmannii
TCTACAAGTGAAGAAGAAGATGTAGATATAGTTTGTGTAAAGTTTGATGGTATTTATCCCATGAAAAGAATAGAAGGAAATCTATTAAAACTTCAAAAGGAAATTGAAGAGGGTTTATATATGTATATGAGTGATCATTTTTTTACACACTATAACTATCTTTCGGATAACACTAAGAAGTTTTTTAGGAGGAGTCAAAGGCACATCTTTAAGTTAAAGGGAATGCTCAAAGAACAAGAAGAGAATTCTAAATTAGAAGAAAAGGAAGAAGAGATCACAAGACTAAAGAATGGAAAAGAAGACATGAATATAGATGATGAGATTAGTAAAAGTTTTGAAACTATTGTCCATCTCAAGACCCAAATTGAAGAAGCCAGAAGAATAGAAGAACTATTGAAGACTCAAATAAATGAAAAGGAAGATTCATGTTGCAAGTTAGAAGCTTAAATTGTTGACCTTAGAAAGAAGGTGGAGAAGTCAAATAAATTCTTGAATAGCTCACGAATCTTGGATGAGATCTTGGAAAGTAAAAAACCATCATATGATAAATCAGGTCTTGGTTACAAAGGAGAAGATACACATGTTGAAGAAAGCACCTCAAAGAAGCATGAGGTAAGTCCATCAAAGAAAGAAGATAATATTGCAAAGAAAACATCTACAGAAGGCAAAGAAAATTTCAAAAGTACAAAGCAAGAAGGCATTTTTGTAACACCAAAGCAAAGGTATGAAAGTATTTTTCATGGGCATTGTTATTCATGTAATGGATATGGTCACAAAGATTTTGAATGTAGATCTAATGAAAGAAGATATAATGGAAGATTCTATAACACCACAAGGTGTTGGAGATGTGATCAAATAGGACATATTGTTGTTCACTGTAACTCTATGAGATGCTACAGCTGTAGTCGATTTGGCCACAAATCCCAGGAGTGCTGGAACACAAGAAGAAAGTTCATGATGAGGACTTCACATAGCATGGCTAGAAGAAGGAATGGAATAAGAAAGGGAGACATCTTTGAAAAGATGGATACTCAAAGCTCAAGTTCTGAAGAGAAGGGTCATCTACAGAAGTGGGTGAAGAATATAGAGCAACCAGATCAAAATGAAAGATTGAAGGGAAGTTGAAATGTGTCATCTACTAAGGCACACACAGGTAACAGTGGTGGCAGTCGTGTGTCCATGCGTTCTGACCTTGAATAGGTCACGTACACATGCGCTCAATTGTGCAACAGGCCGTGTCTCTGATGTAAATCCTTGGGAAAAAGGAAATGCACATGGCTTGAAGTTTGATGTGATGGTATAACTATGTACTGCAGAGACTGACATTGTTTATTGCAGGTTCTGACACTGTTTGGTGCAGGTTTTCATGGTTCTAAGTGAGATCACGCAAGGTTATGATATAAAATAAATATTGGGTGCATGGAACTAACCCATGAGTATGGTTTGATGTTGATCTGTTGGAGTACATGGCTGGTACTTTTTAAATTTTCATTGATATATCTTATGATGTATTATTGGAAGAATATGGTATTGTTGGATATCATGGCCTATTGATGCATGGTTGATATACTTGCTTGTTGCAAGTAATGATGTATGATGGTACACTCATGGATGGTATTTGTTTGGCATATTGGTAGATGCACATGTTGACATATGGTGGATACATTTCATGGATGATATCTTTTGACACATTGTTGATGTACATGGTTGATGTACATGAGTGTTGTGCATGGTGGGCATATTTTGGTACATGATCTACCTGGTGGATATATTGTTCATGATTCTTTATTTCATTGATGACATATATTTTGTTTCATGATGTATGGTATGGCACAAGTTTGATGCATGAACAGGTCCAAGGATCGTCATATGGTAGCATATTGTTCATCTTGCAGAGAAGATAGGGGGAGACATACCCTTAGGGGGAGTCATTCTTCTTCCCATGATTCTAGGAGGAGATATTTATCAAATACATACCTAGAAAAGATACCTATTTTTGAAGAAAGAGCACAGAAGCATAATTCCAGGGGGAGCGATGGTCATAGGGGGAGTATGTTCGATCTATTTTCAGCATTACATCAGATTGATATCCCTTGTTCAAAAGGGGAGATATTATACAGTGGCAATAAGACAGGGGGAACAACCCCAAGAGGAGAATGGCCCTTTGCCATTGATGTCAAAGGGGGAGAGATAATCACATTGATGTATTCTCATGGTGAGATCAGACAATGGTATAATAAAAAAAAAGATAATCACATTGATGTGATTGATGTCGATTGATGGGGAGAGATTGATGTCGAGAGATAGTCACATTGACTATTGATGTAGAGCATGCCTTGTCTACATGTTGACATCAATAATTGGTAATTGGAGTTGACATCAATGTTGGTATTTCCATCAATTCCAAAGGGGGAGATTGTTGGATCATGTTGTCATTGATGCCAATGGTTTGATTATTTGGGAGATTGTCGGATCATATGAAAATGGTTTGGTTTGATTGATGTCAAGTAATTGATTGATATGATGCCCTTGATGAGAATGATATATGTCCAAATGGAAACCAATTGATGCAAAGATGAATGATAAGTGTCTTATAATGGATGAACTCCAAATTGGTCCCCTTATGGTGAAAGCCCTCACGGGAAGACGCTTTACGGATTGAGTTATCCTAGGAGAACGATCCAAGAAGGAATATTTAAATGATAAAGTATTGGAGAACTTTCTATTCATGGAAAGTGGTTAACCCTAAAATAAGGAAAATAGGTTAAGTGACCTAGAAATGGGTTAAGTAACCTAAAAATAGGTTAAGTTACCTAGAAGATGAACGTATAAATAAGAAGCTAGGATCTCTTGTAAAATGTACATTTTTTGTTAGAATCCCTTTTGTGGATCAATGGAGAGCTTCTTGTGAATATCTTGTGGAGTATTGATGGAGAGTTTCTTGTGAGAGCATCCTATTGGTGTGGATCTCTTGAGCATGATTGAATATCTATTCTGAGGAAGAGAGAGAGAGGGGGATCTCATGGACGCATCAAATTTTTGGAAATGTCGGAGATCTTGACGGCAAAAGTCTCGGATTCATAGAAAACCCTATATTCTGATGCCCACACGGGTTGTCTGTGTATAGGGTGTGTGTACACGTGGACTAGCTATGTATAGGGTGAGTGTACACGCAGGCTGATTGTGTACAGGGAGCGTGGACTGAATAACCTCATGGAGATTTGTGTTTAAGCTGGTGCCAAGCTCTTGGATGATAAGGCAGATTCCAGATCTGCATTCAATGGCCTCGGATCTATCACTAAGACACTGGTATGGTTACATTATTGTCTTGATAGATGCTATTGTTTGATATGTTGTGAATGCTTAAGGCATTCTTGTTATGGCTTCTATGATGTGGCTCAATTTGATTGATTTGGTGGATGGAGTGAGCAACACTCTTGTGATTCAGTAGTGACATGATTGCTATGGTATACTAGTTATTTATACATTATTGAGATAGCATTCATATTGATTTATTGTGGAGCATGAGCAAGCTATTGGAGAGCTTGGATGTGTTGTGACTGGATGTGGGTCAGTTTGGATAGTGGAAGACAGAAGGGTTCTAATCATATGAAAAAAATCAAAACCCTAGTTGCTTAGAAGCATTGCATTATACATTGGCCGCGTTCACACATAGGTTGTAGTGAGCTAGGACGTGTTCACACGCGGGCTGCACTACTAACAGGTCGCGTACCTGTTGACAGATTGATATTTGTTGAGGATTGTTGCCTCATCTCAGTTGGTGTTGAGTATGTAAGCCGAGTCTTGCATATAGAGCTGATGCTCTTGTAGAGTTGTACTCTATTCAGTTGTTGCTGATAAACCCGAGGATTGTAGTCCGTAATAAAAAGAAAATTGTACATTCATCTTGTGTTCTTTGTGTCCATTGTGATGATGACTTGTTGATGATATATTGCTGATATATGTTGTTGATATGTGCTCACATCTAACTGGTTATAAATGACAACAATGGATAATGAATAAATGTTGAATGCTAATTGATGAGTTTTAGTGGAAGAGGGAAGTTTTGGGAAAAAGAGCCCCACACTCATTCACCCCCCTCTATGTGTGGTAGGTGTGTCCAACAAAGGAGGTGCAAAAGAGGAGTAGTAGTAAAGGAAAAAAAGTAGTAACAACGCCTAGAGAACAAATGACGCCGAATAGAATGAGCCAAGGGAGAGAAAGATTTGAGGAGAGAATTAGCCGAGGGAGAGAAATATTTGTTGAGAGAAATTGAAGCGAGAAAGAATATGTGGAGAGAAATTGAAGCGAAAATCGAAGAACTGCAAAAACGTGAGGAGGTGATGATGGAGATGGAAAAAGGAGCCCAACAAGTAATCAAGGATTATGATGAAGCATTGCAACGAATGAAAGAGAGAGTTTCGCAAATGGAGAGGGAGATGGAGGGCAGAATCTGCGAACTGGTGGGATTGATTGACACCCACCAGAAAATGGGTTGCAGCTTCTTCCTTTCGGATTCAGACTCGGACTCGGGAGATGATCATGACACATCTGAGAGTTCGGATTCGGATTGCTCGGGAAAGGGAGATGATCATGACACATCTGACATTTCAGATTCAGATTGCTGATGGGAGGAAAAGGGAGCACCAAGAAAAATCTGAATCTGCCCATCACCACCAGTAATTCCAACTTCTAGATTTCTTGCAGTCATGTTACAATGGAGTGTTAATATAGTTTGTTTACTATCTTTTTTTTATTAGTTAATTCCCAGTAGTTGATTTGGAATCGTATGATGTTAGGGTACAAACATGATATACAGGGTTTTGAGTTTAATGATTTTCAGCTGGCGGAGCATATCTCCAGTTTAAACAAGTGGCCTTTAATTTTAAATTATAGTGGTCTTTAAACTATATATCTATCTATGCAATGTTTTTTATTTGGAATGGTTTTACATTCATATGTGATAGTTGAAATTTATTGGAATGTTAATATATGTAATTTATTATCTATGATGGTTATTTGTTTTTTTTTAATGATATTTGATTGTTTTATTTTTATTTTATTTTTTAATGATATCAATGGTTTTAGATAGATATTTGGAAAAGTAATTTTATTTTTACTACACTTTACATTTCACTTAGATATTAAAGTTGTGGTAGATTAGGGTTTTAGTTAAAAATATAGATACTAATTAAGATAGATTTTAAACACACTTCAACATATATATAAATCAAGAAAAATATCAGTGTACAACATACATTATCATAGCACATACAACATACAACACTATAAAAGAAAAAACATTATTATTATTGTACACCATACATTATCATAGCAGATACAAAGTACAACACTGTACAATAGGGTGTACAATAATGTATAATAGACTTTATAGTGTTACACCAAGGTTCTACAAAAGTACAACATGTTGTATAACAACAATTGTTGTTTTCTTAGTTTTCATGCAAGCCTTATTTCTCTTTAGCAGGCCTTACATCTCAAGTTGGGGTGGATTTCACTGGGGGTAGACTTATTCTTATAAAAGTTGTTTTAGAGAGTCAATCGGTCAACTGACTGTCTTTAGCTATAGTTCCTAATTCTATTTTGAATTCACTGTAAAAACTTATGATGAACTTTCTTTGGAATGGGAATCGGGAGACAAATCATATCCATCTTTGCAAGTGGGAACATATTACACTACCTAAGTGCAATGGGGGATGGGGGTTGAGAAACCTCATGGATTTCAAACAAGCGATGGTTGCAAATTCCCTATGGAGAGTTTTGACTTACCCTAGTATCTGACACAAGGTAATAAAAGACACATATCTATCTCATATGACAGTTACAAACTGGTTCAGATCATTCACTTTTCTGGCTCGGTCTTCTTCCTGCATTTGGGGAGGCCTCATAAAATTTGTCCATCTTATTTTACAGTGGCTGTCGTGGAATCCTGGAAAGGGTCAACTCATTGAATTAGGGAGAGATAAGATACTCGATATTGGAGAGAAATATTTTCTGTCTGATAATTTATTATCAACTCTTCATGAAAGACATATTTTTTCTCTGTCACAAGCTCAGAGGATTGATGATAGTTCGTACTCTTCGGCCCTATGGTTAAAAAGTCATGAAATTGGTCTATCTGATACCTTAGCTAGTGAATGGGACAGATATAGAAAGGACTTAATTGACTCGAGGATTTTCCTACAGGACAGGGAGGATTCACTGATGTGGATGGGGGGGGGGGGCGATAGATCGAGGGTTCCAAGTGTTAAAAAATTCTACAGGGCTATAATATCAACAAAGAATCTGACCACAATAGGAGGATGGGAAAGATCCATTTGGCATTGGAATCTACAATTAAAAATCAAACTTTTTTTATGGTTGGCAATTAAAGGGAAAATCCTTACTTGAGATATCCTTCAGTCCAGAGGAAGAGAAGGACCGAGCATTTGCTATTTGTGCAAATCATAGTCGAAATCCATTGATCATATTTTCATTCATTGTGTTTTCTCAAAAGAAGTATGGGAAAAAATTATCTCAGCAGGGGGTTACAAACAAAAATAGATGTACACAAGTTTGGATATATGCTTACAGGAATGGTTTGGAAATAAATCTGTTCCAACTGTTTTGGCAGCCCAGGTGTGTTGGAATATTTGGCTGGAGAGGAATATGGCTATCTTTGAGGACGATAGGCCTAAAGTCCAGAAGGTTTACTATAAAAATTTATCACAAGATAGTATCATCGGGGGAATAAAACATGACAAATTACCAAAAAATATGTTCTTAAATATTCAAAATAACACTACTATTTCTTTTTTTGATGGGGCAACACATCAAAGTGGGGAATATTGTGGAGCGGGCGGTGTTCTAAAACTGCCAAATCTTTCTTGCACTAGATGGACCTTTGATGGTGGTCAAGGCACATATACAAAAGAAAAATTACTTGGGGCTTGGGCAACGATAAGATTGGCTTTACACCTTTCCATCAGTAGATTACATTTAGTGGGGGATTCAAAAGTGGTGATCGCTTGGTTGGAAAACAAGGGTAGTGTCAAAGTCTATGCTATTGAAGGCTAGAAATCTAGGATTAAGGAGATGGTGAAGAATTTCGAGTATATTTGTTTTGACCATATCCACATGGAATTTAACACAAAAGCTTATTACTTATCCAAACAAGCATCAAGTGATCCAGAAGGAGGCATCCTGTATTACTCTTGGATTAACAATAGAGAGGGGATGAAACATATTATCAACATCTACTAGTTTCGGTCTTCACCTTTTTGTTTCTCACGCCTTTGGTGGGATATGTGTGTTATGCAGATGGATTGGGCCCTGCCAGTTATTAGTAGTGTTATTTTAGTTTATTTTGTTGATAGTCGAGGGAACTATATTCCTATTGTATACTTTGTCTTAGGCCAAGTGATGAGCTTTTTGTATACTTTTTTGTTTTTTGGCTGTTACTTTTCTTGAGTTTGAAAAGTAGCACTTGTATTCTGTGGAGAGGGAATGTTGCAGTGGAGTTATTTTGTAGAAATCTTTGTGAAGACAGAGCTGTAAAACTTTTATATTTACTTAATATAAATGAGATAATTTTTCTATTGGAAAAAGTTGGGGTGGATTTATTTACTATGTAGCTACTAAGTTTTAGTAGTTATGGAGGTTGTCTTATAAGCTTTGATTAGTTGAATGATAGAGCATATTTGAAGGAGAAAATTACTTCCATATGTCTGAACTATGCACTATTTACTATTTGCAATTATTGTGTGATTATTGCAATATTTAAAAAATGTGAACTCTTCCACCATTTACTATTTGTAGCTATTGTGGGATTGTTGTAATATTAAAAAAATGATTTATATTATTAATTAAATTAATTTCTGAGTTATTTAATTAACAAAATATTAAGACATGAATCTAGTAGGTTTAGGAGAGGTTGTCTTATAACTTTAATTAGTTGAAATAATAAGCATATTTAAAAGTGAAAATTACTTATATACACATGAATTGTTTTTTATGGTTCAACTATTTATTGTTTCCAACTATTGTGTGATTGTTGCAATATTGTTTTTTGGGATGAAAGAGCACCATCTATTGGAGATCAAATTAAAATGCTTTTACAAATTTCTTGTTGGAGTACATTGTAATAGTAAATAAACCAATATTGGTGATTTGGGTGGTTTAAAATTTGTAATTGGTTGAATGAGAATTAGGTTGAATTGAGGGTATGTAAAAAATATCATTATTCACATGGAACTAGTAGTGGTGATATGTTGGTTAAAAATGTGTGGGGATTAAATTGATAGATTTTGGGTATCTAAAAATACATTATTTATTGGTTGGGAATTCGTAATTGCTTACATTGATTATTAATTTTGAATATTAATATATATATATATATATATATATATATATATATATATATATATATATATATTGTTTGTTAGTTATAGGATTAGTTTTTTTACTGATAAACCTTGACCCAGGGGTATCTAAGATTTTAAAATCACTCGCAACGGTGGGTCACATCAACCTTTAGCATGATTGAATTTTAAGGTGTCTCCTTCTCTAAACGATGAATTTTAAATTTGTATGTTAAATAATAATAGAAACTCTATGCATTTTATGAATAATATGATTTTTATGTGGAGAATTTTCTTTTTTTAATATCCATGTTAACACGATTAAATAGATAATAATAGATGTTAAATATAATAAAATACTATTATTATTAAACAAGTGCTCCAAGGTAGTTTAGTCCCTCCCAAATAGGTTTGGAAAGCATTAAATACATAATCCACTTAAACAATTAATAGAAATATGAATATGGAGTAGAAAATGGCTAAGGGATTGACTTGTATTACTATTGATAACACCATGATGATATACAATAATCTAGTATTTTTCTCACTTATTTATTGGTACATGTAGCTTATGGATTGAGAAGATTGAATGGATTTGGTCAAAAAAGAAAAGTGAAATTCATTCAGATTCTTAAATTGTTGGGGATAAAACGTTCTTAAACAAAAGTCAACCTAAAGACTTACATAATGACAATTATTATTTAGCTATGTTTAAATTTAAAAAACTTTCAAAGTTTGTAAGATTTGCAGTTTGACATTGAATTTTTATAATTTAATATATGATCATTGAGTTTTTCTTTAACTGTGTAGAAATTTCTTAATAAAATATAATCAGTGAATTTTTCACCCATCACCCACAAAACATCAACAAGCACTTCAGTGGCTCAACCTTTTTAACTTATAAAAATATGTTATATAAGAGAGAAATTCAAATCTCAACTAATTAAAAACAATGATTAAATAAAGAAGCCATGAAATCCATTTTTTTTTATATTAAATATTTAATTATTATAACGATATTTTTTGAGGTGTAAATTTTTAAATAATTAATTATTATTAACTATTTTTATATTAAATATTTTATTGCTCAATTATATCTTTTCCAATAGATTTAAAACTAAAAAATATATTTACTAATCCATCATTATGTCATTCAATCTTAACTTTATACGACTTTGGTAGCATAGTAATTGAGGATAAGAACTAGCTTATATTTGCTTTTTGGTAACAGTGAATACAACTAGTCCACTTTACATTCAATGGATGCTATAATATTACACTGAGCCTTCCTTTTTCAAGGTTAGGTACCCTTCAATCCAAGGATCATGAAACTGATAATTCCATGGATATCCAAATGTAGATCCACTAGTTTCTCCCATACAGTCGTTGAAACTATGGTTATCATTTAAATGCTTTGTATATTATTATCATAAATAATTGACATTGTAGTGTACTAACGACAATTCATAGAAGTGGACATGACACAAATAAATATGCATCTATCTAGTTTGGCCTTGAAATATGCACCACCATTGAATACTTTTGCGTTCTCTAATTTCATATTAAAATATTATTAATTCTGAAGGGATGTTTATTTCATGTTAAAATTGTTCAATGACACATTTTAGGTTGAGCATAGGGCTATGGATATCCATGGCACGTGGTTTTCCTTGGCATGTCTTTTGAGCGCTGTTGTCGAGCCATATCACGTGGCCAACTTCTCTCAACCTCACACATGAATGCGGAGGTGGGCACTACTTAATCATTTTTTTCGTACTGTTAAGCATATAGAGAGAAAAATCTTGAAAGGGCTAAAGATTTGCATGGTAGGAAAGATAATCCTAGGAATCTACTATTCATCAGAGTCCTTTCGTGATCATGTCATACTGGAAAAACAAGGTAAGTAACATTTAGATGCTTCGTTTTCCCCAAACAACAATATTGTTTCCAACATCCAACTAGAAACAATACCTTAAAAGTGGAAAAGATTGTAGGTTATTCGTTAGGGTCTGGTGTAATAGTATCTCCCAAATTATTTTTCAAGTATTTGTGCAGGTAATTCCTAGAATATTTAGAGCCATTAATAATCCTAAATTCGATCACAAGCAGTGTCTGTAATAATCCATTTTCTATTTATTTAATCTTGATGTATCCTATAGAAGAAAAAATAGAGAAGAAACATAAATATTGATTATTGATGTTGTTTGTGACGGGAAAAATAGAAGAAAAGCAAATTCTTTTATAGACGTTGTCGGTGGAAAAATATGATGGAAATTCTCCAAATAAAACTAGGTAATGTCCTTTGCAGAAAATAGTGGAGGATTGCTCTCATTTGGAGTGGCTAACATGGTAGTGGCCAATCCTTTTTTCCTCGTTCTAGCAATTATGTCAAAATAATCAGCGATACTCACATATGGGCTGCCAATTTCTTGTTACAGACTTAAGTTATCACATAGATGATTTATAAAAGAAAACCATCACAAACTTTTACAAGTGGAATAAATTAAAATCAGTACCTGGAGATTTTCCTTCAGGAATTCAAGGATAGACAAGTTATATGATACTGAATGTACCTGCGAGGATAGACAAGATAGGCGGTAATGAATCTACCTGTCATTGGTAGGATATTTAGACTATTACAAAGGATTAACGTTCCTCACTAGTGATTCCAAAAGCTTGTTTAGATTTTGCATGAAGGCGCTATCGTTTCTATATGATTTATTCCCATAATAAGATTGAACTACACCAACAAAATTCTATGGACTCTCCCTAGAATTGTAGTAAAAGTTATAATCATCGTAACATAAGAAGCAATCGTTTAGTAGAATGTCTCCAAAAGTGTGGTTGCATGCCCTCGTCTTCACCGTAGATGTGCATTGTTGACAATCATAGGATCTAAATTTCCCATGCACTGGGCAAGCCCGTAAAAAATACTATTGAATCCCTCATCACCAACACTAGAAGTATTAAAGTGTATAGAATGATAATATAAAGTTCTAAATAAAATACTTACATGGGTTTGAGGAGTGTAAGTTGGGAATTCGTAGTGAAGGATGAGACATTGTAGTGCAGTTGGTGTAGAATACCCAGAGATTTCTGAATGGATCATGAAATTGGGTCTAATGTAGATTTAACATCCACGTGAGCACCACCATTTCGTGCAGTGGCAACAGGCCTTTGGGTGTCCATGCGATTTGAACTGAAGAACACCTTTCAAACACGAAGATGGGATACTCGTTGAGTAAAAAGTAAACGAAAATTGTAATATGCTAATGGAGACATACGCACCCCACTTCGACATAGACTTTGTTGTATGTACAATGTGTAAGAGCGCGACTCTCCATCAGTTAAATGTGTTATATATACATAATATATACAAGATATGGTTCATTAATGATGTAGGATGATGTTGCAAAGGAGAAAATGCAACAATTTTTCCAAAACCTTGTTTATATTATGCCAAAAGGCGCTAGGGATGATTTTAAGGATGAAAATTTATTTTAAAATGTAGAAATCTTGGCGAATCGTATTAATTTTTCATATGCCAACTATAAATGTTTGGCCATATTTTTGTAAAAATATTCAAATTTCAAAGGATTTTATATAGTTTGTATAAAATTTTGGCGATTTTTAAGGTAAAATAAGTTTATCCTATAGAATCTGTGCAAATCATTTTTAGAATAACAAATATTTTTTTGGGAAAACCATGGAAAATTAGCCCATGAGAGAAATTTAGCCCCTAAAATCATCCTTGGAAGACGCTACCGTTACTATATTCGTTGTTATTACCACAATGATGTGAAATTATATTAGTGTACGTATCAACTTGTTGGTCAGTTTGTTGAATCGAGAAGGTTCTCCAGACGTGATTCTTTTCATAGCAAGGGCTTTAACTCACCTTTGGGATGTTCTGCCTTTGTCTTGCTCGACTGTTGTGCATCACAGTGCAATCCTCTCTTTCCGTTCACGCTTTCTCACCATTGAGTACATGGATTTGGATGAACATGTATGCCATTTTATCTCAATGAAGTTTGATTATCTGTTGTGCATCACACAATGAAATAGCTTCCTTTGTAATATAAGGTAAGGAGTTGACGATGTGGCAAGTGAGGAGGTGGCCAGGCGACAAGTGAGTAGGTGGCTAGGTAGTGAGGATAACTTCTGGCTTTGCCCATGCAGTGGAGGCAGTGGGTAGGAGGTGCTATCAAGGCGGTGGCTGGAGAGTTGTCAGAAGAGATGCAGAGTTGCAATGTCAAGGCGATGGTTGTAGAATTGCAAAGACTCAAATAGGATGCAGGAGGGCTCAAAATAAAATAAAATAATTAATACACCCAACCACCCTTGCAATAACACTATGAAGTTGAAAGCCAATAACATGGCAGAAAAATAAAAAAAAAATCTTTATTTTAAATCTAAAAAAAATTAATAATGAGATTTTCTTAAGTTCAACATTGTAAATCATGAAAATTTTTAAAATCAAACTTAAAACTTAGGTGGTCAATGAGTAACTCATCGCTATAGTCCCTAGCCTTTTGGTCAAGACTAATAAGATGATTGTGTGTAATTCCTTCTAATAATAAATTAATGTTTTTAATTTAAATTTATTACATTTTATTTTGTTTATAATATAATTTGTTTTCTTTTATAAAAAAATGAAATTTTCACATGTTTAAAAAAACCATATTTTATATACATCATTAGTTTGTTTATCTACATTATTAGTTTATCTATTTTAAAAATTTATTTACATCATTAATTAATTAATTTAAAATATTTAATCTAAAAATATAATAAAATTCACATTTTACTATTGGATTATTAAATAAAATATCAATTTTATTTATTTTTATTATTTTTATTAAAAAATTGTGATTTAATTTTTCAAAATCCAAATTAAAATTTAATGAGATCACTCTGTGGAAATTTTAAGTTGACATTTTGGAATTCAAATATATTCACCATTATTTTACTTATTTGTTTTAAAATTTTAAATCACTACTTTTAAATTTAATTTTTTTTTTAAATTTTACTATTTTACATTATTATAACTTTTTTCTTTTACACAAATTAAATTTTGCCTTACTTCTTAAGACTTTGTGGAAAGATGCAACTTATTTGCTCAAGAAATACATAATTTATCTTTAAAAATGTGCATTCTCTTTGTGCATTAGAGAGAGTAATACACCCAAAAAGTACATTATTAGTCCTTGCCAAAGGAGTGGAGGGAATCTAGCAATCAATCCATATTAAAAAAGATGCATCTTCTTTGTGCATCAAAGAGAGTAATAGACCCAAAAAGTACATTATTAGTCCCTACCAAAGGCGTGGTGGGAATTTAGCAATAAATCCATCATTGACTTCATATCAGTTTTCCCATTGATTTTATATATTTTCCCAATCGCTAATGTTCTAGATAGAGAACTCCAAATTTTATATTTTAGTATAAGAAAAAAACTTATTCTTGGTCATCTGATTGGATAAGAGATTTGAAGTCTTATTGCAGTCTTCACTTTTCCCAATGTTTTATTTTTTCTTTCTTTCCAATGTTTTATCATTATAACCTTAAGTTTTCTCTCACACAATGCAAATTTTCAATCTGAGATAACTTAAGTGAAGTTTTCACCTAATGCAATTTTTTTTGATGTGAGATAACCTAAGTTTCCTTGACATAATGCAAAGAAATTATTGTTAGATAACATAAGTTTTATTTAAAGTGTCAGTTGGTCTTTAACTAGACTGACATATGATCATTTCAAGGAGGCTGTATTTAAATACACTATAATATAATGTTCACCATCGCCTTCCATAGATGGACAATCTCTCTTGTTATTCATTGTTTGATGTTCACTACCTTTCATATATATTATACTTTGATATTCAGAGCCTTCCATAGATGTTTTTTTATTCACAACCTTCCATAGATGCTTTATCTAGTTCCAATATGCAATTTTCTATCTAGCTAGGAAAAACGACTTGCATAATAGATATTGATTGCTTTGCTTCTCTCCTGGACATATTATTCATTTCTCACGTCTTCTCTTTTGATGAAGAGAGCAGATGAACAAGAAGCAAGCAATGAGAGCTTTCACTCATTCCTTGATGTTGGGATGCTAGGACACCCCATCATCCAACCATAAGTAACATCTTGGCCTTAGTCCCTTATACCAACCCTACTAGAGCTAACCGAATTGCACCATTGAATAATCGAATCTACTGTATGAATCACACTAGAATGTTAACCCACTTAGATCATCCAGGTACAACCTACAAATGCATGCAATTCAATTCATAAGTGTGATGTCTTATGCTTATATTCATAAGTATGATGTCTTTCTGTTTATTTAAGACATGCATATTTATAAGTTGCAATTGTAAAATCTACAGTTGTGTCAAGGCCATCCCGTGTTTCCCTCATACACAATCTAAAATTGAATGCAAGAGCATAGGAGAAACAAAATTTGTGAATAGATTTGTCTATCTATAGTACACACACAATATTTCTCTGGTCAATTTAAACTACCATATTTTATGTTGGAGTTATTTAGGTCTTAAAAGGTATTATGAAGAATAGTGGGGGGTGATGTGAATTATTAGGAAATGAATGCCCCATTCCTGGTTCAGCTGTCAGTTGGATAGTTTTAGGTAGGTGTTACGTTGTTGATAACTTAATTGCTTGCCCATCTGTAAGCCCAAGAAAATTGGTTTGGTTCAGATGGATGAGTTGCAACAAAAAGTCGGTATGCAATAGAGTTGCACAAATAGTTTAGTCGTAAGTATAAAAAAATAGATAATAGTTCGATAAAAGGCTCTTGCAACTATCATTTTTCAGATACCAAAAAAGACATGCCCACATGCATATTTATATGAATGCAATTGCCAGTTTGTATATCTATTGATAAGTTGCATACACTGGACATATGATACAATAACCAACAGATAACTCCTACAACGTGGTGGTTAACTCAGTATAATTTCAACATGTCATTATCAGAAAGATAAGCAGAGGAAACAATTATGCACCATAGCTTAAGCGTTTCAGCATGGAAAACTCCAACATCACCATCACAAAATCTTGCATATATTAGCTCTATTAGCTCAATGAGTATGTAGCATTTGATATTGGAGCAGAAAGAGATTCACGAGGAACCCATTGCCAACATTAAAAAAAAAAACTACTTAGCCGAAAAACTGCAACCAATAAATCGAAAGAGATAAAGCCATTTATGTAACATACCTGACCCCTTAAGTACCTTCTAAGGGATGGGGTGTCAAAAATTTCACTTTTTCCCAACTATTTCATATTTCCAATTAAACCCTTCAGATTAAATTTTCTCGTCAAGAGCTTTCCAACGACTGTAACCATGCTCATTTTCGAGATTTGGATCAAAAGTTATATCCTTCCAAATGTTTTGGTCTCTTCAACATCAATTCCTCAACAGTGCCATGTGGCCTCCACATGGAATCCTACTACATGTTCCATCCCACGTGGCATAGACATGGCATTTTCCACACCATTCTTTGGACCCACACTTTGTCAGTCTTCCAAACAACATCTCTCATTGCTATTAGAACCTTCACATTGGAATGCTTCCACTCTGGACTACTCTGCACACTCCTATAGTTGAGTTTGAAGATATCCACCTCCGACGGATCAGATGGTCCTGGTGATCCAATAATCTATGACTCTTATTGCATCAATATCTTTAACTTGAACTTCATTTAACGACCTTCCCCATTCTCATCATACTCACACCGATGGTTCCCACGACAGATCGACGAATGTCATGCATCGTAGCCACTCTCCAATCAACGGTCCAGATTAATCCTTGAAGTACTCCTATCGGAGTACTTCCTCCACCGAAATCACGACCCACTCCAACTAACACCCCCTCCGATGAACGAATAATATATATCATCGAAATATCTAAGGGCTAGGATTTAGCCACCTATCTCGAGGGATAACACCGACAGAGTCTACGAATTACGGGTTGCCACATGTTCTTCTTTGGACATAGTGGCACCCCTCATAATCTTGATGTCACTCCCCTTTAGCCTTGCTTAAGCAAAAATCTACGTGGTAACCAATATGGCACCCAAGACACGTGGTCCTACCAAATTCTGCCACCTAGCTTAACACGTGGCACTCAGGCCACATCACTTTTCACCACCTCAAAGTGCCATAACACATTGCCACATGGCACAATAACCTCATGAAAATGGAGTTACGTGGTGTACACGTCATTTCCAATCACAAGCACATCCCTACGGTGTTGACACTTGTCCTCTACGCAATGGGTGGGTGATGTCATCCTTGTCAATGTGACATCACCTTCCTCATGGCCTCATTGAAACAAGACCCATCAAGATCAATGGTCAGAATTACTTTAAGTTGGGCTTCGATGGATAGTCATGATTTCTCCTTAGAGTCTTCCCAGCTAATTTCTCCAACATTCCTTCCCCAAAATGCTCCGATGCCTACGAGCTCTGATGGCTATGAGTTGCGACCAATGGTCGTGATCCTATGACACCCACTTTGATCAACAACCATGATTAAAACACCTTTCAAAGGGATTGAAATTGACAAGGACTCACCCTCGATTACCTTGACCATTTACAGGCCACCATGTGTCTACCTCGTACATGTAGGATCTTTTCATTAGTGTGATGTTAACATGACATCACCCTTCCTCTCGATCACATCTAGGAGTTTCCACAATGATCAACGACGAGATTACATCTCAACTGTTCTCCAATCGATGGTTGGGATTTCTCCTCGGAGTCTTCTCTTCGGATTATTTTCACTCCAGTGGACCAAACTATTCCAAAGGACCCACTGTAATGGATGGTCATGATCACTCTAATTTGTTCTCCTATGGATCTACGACTCTAGTCAATTCGAAGTCTCATCCCTACCTAACCATGAACTACTCTGATGTCACCCTCCGCGATCAATGGTTGAGATCATTTAGATCCCCTCTCTAATGGATCCAATGGTTGTTAACGATCTGGACCCTTTGAAATCTCTCATTCATGAGGGACCCCAACCAATGGCCATGATTATTTCGTTGTGCCGAATTCGATAGTTGTGATTCTTTCTGTGGAAAGACATGAGATTTCTCAAGTTAACAGTATGATCCAGGACTTGGCGGCTCGAGGACTTTTCGAAGAAAATTCTAAGGCTTACCAGGCCTTTCATAAGTTTTCAAAAGCCTTCCTAAATCGACTAAGGATCTCATTCTTCACCTCCAACCCAAGGAAATCCCTCCTGCACATTGTCCATACAAAAACAAGGCTTTTCCAGCCCTAGTTGGGCATAATCACGCTAAGTACAACTATGATATTAGTGAATTGTATGGGAATAATTCACATATGTGAAAGGTTATACATAACACCAACAATATGTATATATATTTGAACACACACACACACACAAGTAAGGACTATACAGATCACACCAATAATTACACAGACTCATGCTCATAATTGTACAGTTCTAAGCAATTCTAGCAGCAAATATGCACAAGTGTAAATCCAACAGCCATCACCATGGTAGAAAAACATAATTACAAGCTCTTGTGCAAATCTAACAACATATATACTGAAGCATGTTATAAACAACAAATATCCATAACGAGAATACATAACTATTTGCATAGTAAATTTTAACAAATACATAGTGGACACTTATCTGGTATAAATATGCCACTGACTGCATATACACATAATGTATAGTTCTAGGAAACTCTAACAATATATGCACACAAGTATAGTTACAACTGTAATTATTAGTATCTGTAACGTATAATTTTCATATATGAACAATCCTAGCAACGAATATTCAAAGATAATTACAATGGTAAAAACCCATGAAAACATTCACATATCACAACTTATGTATAGGTTTAACAATAGGTATTTTGAGTATATTTAACACAACAAATACCCATAATATAAGTACATGAACATTTGCACAGTAAGTATACATCACATGATTACATAAATATTCTTTCAATAATTTAAACAAACACATGCTCGACACTTATTTGATTTAAATAGCCACCAACTACATGTAGACTTCTGATTTTCCTCCCAACCTTAGACTCTACTACTTATAACTCAGCAGCAGGTCATCCCCGAGCTGGGCATAAACTCCACTTGGGAAAAGGGATTCCTATCCCAGGCTAAGTCTGCCAAACATAAATAATGTTCATATTCAAGTGCCAACTCCAGCTCGCTGCAGTCCCTCATTCCCCACATTCCTGTCCCACCCCAAGAAGTGTGTCACTTCTTTTCTCAATAGTCCCTCGACCGCCCCACATCCCTTTCAGGGCTTCAACGAAATGTCGTACAGGAAGTCTCTGAGCCCTGTAGTTGCAATTGGAATTATGGGATATCAATTCCCAACAATTCTCTCACCTAGAGAGAATGGCTATGGGCTTGGCAACCTGCCTCTTTGAAAACACTTCTCCCACCTGGAGAGAAGTCTCACAAGCCTGACAACTCGCTCCTTCAACTACCCACGTGCCTGGAAACTCACCTCTTCAGTTCAACCAACAAGAAACACTCTTTATATGAATCTCCTAGTGTCACATACCCACTACCTAAAATCAAACTTTTTCGTTGATTTTTCAACAATGAGAATCCCCGAAGCTCGCAACAGTGAACTGCCAAACCTGATCCATAGGTCCTTATTTCCCTGTCACGGCCTCTTCTTCACGCGCCTGCGACATTTCCACGATGATAATTTTGGGTTTCGGGTTTTCGTGATTCCCGCTGACAAGAGTTCATGTTCTCTCAAACTCCCGATCTCTGATTTGTCGATGCACCCCTTTACGCGCTATCCCTCCTGGATAAACTCCTGACCCATAGGACCACTATTTCACAAGACCGCAGCCTTATCTCCTTTCGGGGTTTCAGAATTTTCAATTCTGAAATGCATTTGTCCTCATGACTCACGATCCTCCGATTCCCAATATGACGTCAGTTAACAACCCCTTTTCGCCTTTAGCACGATCAATGGCTGTGATCGCCCATGAAACCAACGGTCCCTGATTTCTATCGGGACTTCAGGGTTTCAAATGCCGAAATTCATTTGTTCTCAGGACTGCCGATCTCTCGAATCTTGATTCTCTGCTATGCTGACAGCTAGCCCCCCCACGATGGAGCTTTCCCTTCCTTGTCGGAATATCAGACTTCGCGATTCCGAATTGCAAGGACTTCTTGTCCACAGGATTCCCGATTTCCCGACTCCCGAAATGTCGATGGACGACTTTCTTTTCGAGAAACCTCCCGAATGCTCTGATCTCCTCCACGCGTCCTCCCCACGATGGACGGTCTGGATCGTCTCTCACAATTTCGTGACTTCTGATGCTCCGGAAGTCTTGTCCTCAGGACTCGTGAAATGATGAACCCTGATGCACCTATTGACTTTTCTATCGGGACTTCCCCGATGGTCTAGATCTCCGCCACGTGTTCCGGCTGATAGACGGCCCTGATCCAATCTCGTGGTTTCGGAGTTTTTGATACCCCGATGACAGAAATTCTCTGTCAACTCAAAACCCCGGTGGCCGATATACCGACGGGCTCTCGATTTCCGCCACGTGTCTTCACAAACGGACGGTCCAGACCATTTCGTTGTTTCGGGACTTGAAATGCCCCGACCTTCTCGACCTCGAGAATTTCGATATCCCGAGTGCCGATATCCCGATGTGTCAACCCTCTCTTCGGGATTTTACCCCTACTGTTCACGATGGTTTAACCCTCATGCATCTCTTAATGGATCCAACGGTTGTCGGGTTTTTCTAGCTAAGATCTAACGGCTCAGATCTGTCCCACCTCGCACATTCTTCCACTACTTCATGGATGTGGAAAGATCAATGGTCCAAATGTCCCCATGGACCTTGGGGGTCTACGATCCTAATTTCCTCGCTATTCACAAAGATAGAGGGAAAATGGGCAAGGTATGTAACGCCCTTGTTTCTTTCGTCAATCTAACGGTTGTGAATGACCCTGGGTCTTTCGACGAAATCTCATCCGTCGATTCATTGCTTATCCCTACGTTGCTACCTTGGAATTTTAAGAGGTTCATTCCTCCTCGTACAGGGTTATTAAGACTTGCCCATTCAAGTCCTTTTTCTAGGTTCTTGGTAAACCTTCCCAAGGAGGGAATCTCTGTGAAGAGATCTATTCCGGGGCATCCCCGGAGACAGATAAGGGGAAACAACTTCCCGAGAACGGGCTAGAAGTCTGACTTGGTTCAACTTAAGCATAATTAAATTCATTTATCAACATAAGCCATGCGTGGTTTTTCTGTTATAAGCATATACAACTACTAGTACTGATCAAACATCATACAGTCATTCTTATAATGAAAACATTCACAGT
>ML796989.1:6803-17935 GCA_009831015.1 Picea engelmannii
CAGAGCACAAGTGGGAAAGTATATCCATGGATTTCATCACCGGGTTTCCCAGAGCACAGGGGAAAGATTGCATTTTCGTGGTGGTAGACAGGTTGACGAAGTTTGCACACTTTTTTCCCATAGCCACAGACTTCAGTGCAGCATAGGTGGCCGAATTATTTTTCAGAGAGATGTTCAGACTACACGGCCTACCCAAAACCATCATCAGTGACAGGGACAGCAGATTCATGAGTACGTTTTGGCAGGAGTTGTTCAGATTAGTGGTTATGTCATTGACTCCTAGTACTAGCTATCACCCTTAGACGGATGTTCAGACTGAGATAGTCAAAAAATGGGTGGACGGTTACCTCATAAACTACGTAGAAGGACAACAGAAAGCATGGGTCAGATGGTTACATTTGGGAGAATATTGCTACAACACCACCCAACATATGTCCATTAGCATGTCACCCTTGAGAAATTTATATAGCTATGATCCTTTATCATTTGTGGAGATTGCATTTGGTGATAGCAGGGCTTCGATGGTACAGGATTGGATACAACATAGCCAAGACATTCTTAGGGAATTGAATGATCATTTACAGAGGGCGCAAAACTAGCAAAAGGTCCAAGCAGACAAGCACAGAGTTGATCGTACCTTTGAGGTTGGTGATTTAGTCTATTTGAGGTTGCATCCATACAGGCAGGCCTCCATTAAAAGAAGCGAAGTGAAGAAACTACAGCCACGTTTCTTTGGACCTTATAGAGTTAGCAGGAGGATAGGGGCAGTAGCTTATGAGCTGGAGCTTCCACAGGGTAGAAAAATTCACAACGTCTTCCATGTCTCGTGCCTTAAGAAAGCCCTCGGTCAACATGTCAATCCTATTAAGGAATTACCTCCCATGGATGAGGAGGGATAACTTGTTTGGATTCCAGAGCAGGTGTTAGAAGTCCGAGAGAAGAGGCTCTGAAACCGAAGCATCAAGGAGTATCTGATCAGGTGGAAGGATTTACCCATTGAGGATGCCACTTGGGAGCAGGAGAACATGGTTAGAGAAGCAGGTTTGGAATTGCTTGAGGACAAGCAATTTTAAGCAGGGGAGACTGTAATGTCCCCCACCTCTTAGAGAGGTAATGAGGAGACTCAGTGGCCTGGGCACCCACACTAGGTCATAGTCTCACACTGAAGGGGGGAAAAAGTCAAGAAGTTAAAAGTTATATTTTTAAGTTGACTTAAGAAAGGAAAAGGAAAGGAGTAAAAGATAACTCAACAGAAGAATAGAAGATTAACCCTGGGAGTTAAGCTAACTCAAGAGAGAATTAGAAGGAAAAGTATAAGTAAGAGGCTAGGGTGCACCTATTACTCATTCTGGTTTTGAATTAGCATTTGCTATTGCTCTTGAGCATTTAGTTTGGGTGTTTTTGCTGTACAAACCCTTGGGAGAAACTCAGTAGTGAAATATCCACTCACCTTGTTCCACAACTTGGTCTCGGGGATGAAAGACTCCTCCACACCATTCTAGTCTCAGGGCTAGTTTATCAAGGGAGGTTCGATCAAGCTTATCCTGAGGGCGTAGGGCCATTCCGATAGTTGGGTTTTGTTTGCAGGGGAAGGACCATCAGTTTGAGGGATTTTCTGGAGGGTTATCATCATTCTATATTTGTCTGTAGATTGGGATGTCGTGGAGCCATAGGGGACATCCTGTGATTTAGTAAAACTCAGATCTAGGGAGATCTGCTTGAGATCTGAGCCCGAAACTTCTCCCACAGGATTCTCATAGACCGATCTATATTCTTGGAGAGTTTCAGAGCATTTGGAGGCCTCCTTCATCAGGAACGAACTAGCTAGGGTTTCAGTCATCCAGTGGGGCACACCATTCAGTGAAGAATTCATATCTACGGGGTTTGAGAGTGGATTTGGGAATTTGAACATCTGGGTTTTCCTTACAGTTGCCCGATCTATCATTTGGCATATTTCTCAGGATGATTGGACACTTTTGGTCGTAGGGCAGAATTATTCAGGGCTTCAACATTCTAGCAGGACGTGGCACTTTCCATCTTGGAGGTTGAGCATTAGTGCGGCTCAGATCTTCTTGATTTAGTCTTCATTGTATATCCAACCTTTGGAGGCTTATTTTGTATTGTCGAGAGAATTTTGTAACAACTCATATATATTGCTTGCACGACCATCTGAGGTTTATGCCAGATCGGCCATTTATTGTATTGATCTTACATTGCTCATAATAAAAAGGTCAGATCTTTGCGTGTGCTTCTACATATTGAATATATTGTGATCTCCATGTGTTGATGAATCTTGTATGCAGTTAATAACTCAATAAATTAGTAGTAGTTAGTGATTCCAAGAAATAATTTGGTTTGGGATCATTACATATACCATATGATTTCCAAATGTTCTTATATCAATCAATTGTGTTTATAAATTGAGAAATTCATAGGTTTTTCTGGAAGTGTTGAGTTTACTCTCTCACTTCTACTTCTTGTGTTGACCCAGGCTCATATCTCAACAGGTTTCCAACAAAACCCTCTAAAACTATCGACCCTCTGTTGGCACAGAATTGATCACACCAGGGTTCTTCTCAGGTTACCAACAAAAGGAACCAAGTAGTCTGAGAGTGCTGGCATTTTCATCTCCTCCAAAGAGAAAAAGTCTCACCCGAAGCACAACCAAGACATAAATCTAGGGAAGAGCAAGGAGAATACTTAGGTGGGTTTCCAAAACCTTCAAGATTCACCATGATCTTGCGCAAGATAGACTAACTAAAGAATAGATCTGAGCTCATTCATACTGGAAATAAAGACACTCAAGTTTCATAATCATTTGTAAACAGAGATATCATATTGATCTTATGAAGCATAAACGAGTACTATAAATAGACAATTCATAAGCATAAACATAGAATGACACAGTAATTTCAAATTTTTAGCTCCTTCTTTATATATTAACAGTAGATATTCTCAGATACAAATCAATACTCTGTTACAAAATCCTGACTTTGGACTCATGTCACGGAGCTCTATCTACCCTTTTTCCCAGAACTATATAAAAATTACAATTACAAAACCTTTTCTCAACTACACCCAACCATACTCAACACTAACAACCAACACTAACATCCAAAAACACAACCAACAATAGCCAACCCAACACTTTTACAATAGTATGCATCTCATATATAGGTTGAGTGGGATCTTATGGCTTTGGGCTCGCATGTTTTCTTATTATGTTGTAACTTATTTTTCCTTGCTTGTGTTGCATTGTCCCTTTCCACAACCGATTTTTGTTTCTTTACTTGCTCCATTTTCCAATGCTTTTGTAGCTTGTGCAACTTGTGTTTGACCAAAAATGGGATTGTAGTCCTTCTTGCGCAATCTTCAACCCAAAAATGAAGGGCCCAACAGGGTCCGACCACAAACCTTGACTCGCCCTTGAGTCAAGTAATTAGTTATTTCGCGGCTTCTAGGAGTGCATGTTGCTTTCCCTTTTCCTCCTTCTCCTCTTTTCTTTCATCTTTTTCTTGCTCTTTCTCTTTTTCTTCCTCTTCAAACAAAGGGCACAACTTTGGGACCAACTTTAAGGCCCGCTTCCTGACTTCCTGGAAACTCTCGATTTTACCCTACCACTTTCTCGAAAGGAGTGAGGCCTCAACTACAAATTGTTGAGTCACATCTGTGATGAATCCTTTAGGCTTGGATGCAACCAGAGAGTTCCATTCAAATTTGATTGTATCATCTACCTAATGCATCTGCATATACATTATCTGAACGAAAGGTCGAAATTCACACATCTCCTTCTTGGCTATCGATTACGCCTCAAACGGTGCATTCAACTCATTGTCTGCTTTCTGGATTTGATCAAACTTCTCTTGTTGCTCAAACGGATACATAGTGACCACAACTTCATCATTGATAAACTGTATTCTTTCGTGAATGTCCTCTAAATTTTGGTTGCGCCTTGCAATAATTTCCATCCATTCGTTGACTTCTCGAAATATCTTTGTGCACTCAGCTGTGTCCTTGTGTAGTGTTGCTCAAGCATTGTTACCTTCTAGCATTATTTTATCCATCTGCTCTTGCAACTTCCGAGCTTGTTTCTCTGCTTCTTGTTGACTCTCCCACAATTTATTTTTTTGGTGGTCAACAAGACTTAATCAACCCGTGCCTTCATCCAGAAGGGTATGAGCCCACTTTTTTATTTTTCCGATCCCAAGACTTAATCCACTTGAATCAAAATTTTGACAGAGTTGTTTGTGTCTGTTTTATCTTTAGGGATTTTTTAGCGGTGTGTTTGGTGAAGGTAGTTTAACCTTAGACATGTGAGTAGATTGTCACCGAGATCTTATTGATCAAACTGACCAACTCACCGCCTTAAAGATCAAGGAGAATTCAAGAACTTCCAGCCAAGGAAGATATTATAAATAATTCTCCCCCACCTCCTCAAAGGTGTCATCTTGATTAGTCTGGAACTTTCATATCGTTTGGTTAGTTTGAGATCGTAGACCATAACTCTCCAAAATTAAACGTTTTAGACCCAAAAGAGATAATTGTTGAGGATATTAGAGGTGAGGAATTCGCTCCACACGCTAATTCTTCATTATCTTCAACTTTCTCATTTCTGGTCATACAATTCCCTCTTCTAGAATCATACTTTTATGATAATATCCTTCTTTGGTGGGACATTATGGGTGGCACTTCACAAGTGTCAGGGTTGGGAGCACTTGCAACTCCCACCTAGACAATCGTTATCAGGGGGATCTTTCCTCCCGATATGTCGAAGAAAACAAAAAATCTGGTTCAATCCAGCATCTTCGTGACAACTAATAGCATTGCCTCATTGGTTGTCATCCCCAATCGAGTTTTGAGTGTAGCAACATCTTTCACGTCAACAAAAAATGCTTTCTCTTACGAAATTCCGTCGATGGGCATGTTTAACGCATTGGTGAGTACTCAACAAATGTCCCAGTTGTTAAATGTTGGTGTAGGGAGCACTCAAGCTCCCTACCAAGCCTTTTCTTGGGGAAGAGGTCACAATCATTTGTCATCTCCATTCGCCAAAAGTGCAATTGTTCTATTTTTCAACCCTAACCCCGCATGGGGTTGGAGCACTTATATGGGTAGTGGATCCTAATCTACTAGTATGCCATCAACTTCGACCCCATTCACACTTTTTGGTGGGTTTGGTACCAACCCTTTAACCGTGTCTGCAGTGTCGACAGGGGGAAAACCCTTCTAGGGTCAGTATGCCCTCTGGAAAGGACCTATATCCTCACTAGGAGCACCTTTGGGGAGTTCCCCTCTCTAAGTCCAGTGGAATCCCTTCCTATGGATGTCACAAGGGGGAAACCCCTTTCCCGGTCATTCCACCCCCATTCTAGGATTTCATCCTATCCATGTGGGGTCCGCTGGAGGTAACCCCAGTTTTCCTCTTGGGAACCAGACAGGTGGAGGTTTTCCTCCATTTAACTAGGGACCACAAGGATTTATTCCAAGCTCTATCTTGATAGAAAAATATTTTTGGCAACCTAGTCTCAGTTACAATCCAGGCCCTTCTTTTTAGGCCGCTCATCAGTCGATGACGCGACCTAGGTTACCATTTCTGGAAACTTTGCATTTTCCCTATTTGTATAAATTGATGAAGGATCTGATTCATCATGAACCCAGTTAGCCTACAATCCCAACTAAATTACCTTAGGACATTCCAAAGTTTGAGGGGAAAAGAAGTGAACACCTGCAGGACCATGTTAGGACATTCCACTTGTGGTTCTTGTCTAACTCGTTAAATGACAATTTGATCAGATTGTGTTTGTTCCATCGTACTCTCACTTGAGGTTCTTCCAAATGGTATATTGAACTTTAGAGGGGAAAGTACTCGACGTTTGATGATCTAGATATGGTTTTCTTAAACCACTTCCAATTCCCTGTCCAGTACGATGTCGAGACAGAGTTGTTGGCTAAATTTTCACAAGAAAATGTCAGACACATTTATGACCACATTCAGGAATGGAGGAGACATAAGAGCCTAATTAAGGATACAGGTCCACTGAATTTCCTCCTCGAATGTTTCCTGAAATTCTTACGCCTGTATATTTCGAAATATGTCGTGACATCGGGAGTGTTTTCATAGGAGCAATAAATCTTTAGGGCACATTAGTTAGAGCTTATATACTATCATTAAGGAATTCTCTATGAGATTATGTTGAACACGCCATGTTTTACTCTCGACTTGGAAAATCAAAAGTCCAATCCACATGCCGATGGCATAGTGGGTTCTGCTCAGTCAATAACCACAGATATGACCGCTAGCCAAATGCAGAAACTTGTTATCTAGAAAGTTGCGGCTGGTCCAACCACTTGAGCCACCCAGTCTTCTGATGTACATTATGTGCAAACAAAAACTTTGAAGGGTCCTCAACAGCCCGAAGACAAAAGAAAATTCAAGGGAAAGAAATGTGGTGGGGGTAATAATACAAAGTCGAATAAAAATGTTGAGGGGGAAAAGGATGAGAACATGAAAGTGAAGTTTCCTTGTAAGGTTTGTGATGATGATCACCTTTCTCACCAATGCCCATAAATGGAAGAAGCCTAGTGTCTTATCAAGTTGAATCAACAACAACAACCTATTGTGTTGAAAAAATCTTTTCCTCAAGGGAATAACTTGCAATTTGGCTCTTCCAACTGCAACCCACAAGATGTCACATCAAGTGCTCCCCCCTCTAACAGATATAAAGGAGTAGTAAACATGCTTAACTCCTCAAAGATAAAATATGTAGACTTATCGATGAGAAATCAGAACTATGATAACCATGAGTCGACAGAGAAGGGTAAGAAAACTTCAAAGGATTAGGCCCCTCTCCACATAGAGAGACCTGATAAAGAAACAATGCCATGTATACATAAGGGTGTTTACAAAAGGATGACGCACAATCCTAATGCATGGGTTTCTGCCAATTATTCAGTTGTGGAGTACTTGGCTCAGACACCTTGTGCTATGTCTTCTTTGGAGGTTCTCCAAAGTTACCCTTTGTAGCGTACTGTGTTATTCTCTCCCATAGGATTTGGAGACTCTATTAGTCAGCTCGTTATGAAGTTCGATGCTACTGACGTGTGACCACGCCTTCCATATTGTTGGAGTTACTTCACACACACCTATGATTTATTTTTCCTAAGGTTTTTCCTTGTTTATTGGTCATTATTAGTCATTTATCTAGTCTTCTATTTTTTAAGAGAGAATATTCCACCTAGAGAATACTCTCTTCAGTTGACACTTCAGTTTGACTAATTAAGTTGAGTCTAGATGTTGCATTGGTTTGATCACCATGCAACATTGGGATCATCACCATGCTAATGCGCACTTTCCTTGGGATCATCACTAGACTGACACATTACCCTTTATTCCTTGATCTACTCCTCACTACAATATGTTCAGTTAGTTAACTAAAGAATGGTTTACTAGTTAACTCAGCTAGGTGGAAGTTCACTCTCGTAACTGCCTGAGAGACTAGACTAGGTGGCAGTTCACTCCCATAACTGATGGTGTGTGTCCAGATCACTATAGACCACCACTATGGTGCATTGGTTCTCCTCAAGTGTGCATTCATTAGTTACTCATGTAGCCTATATCTATTGTAAATTATTCACTCTTTGAGTGTGAAATACGGTTAATGAGAATTCTTCCATTCTTTCTATCTTGCTTCCTCTTTCTCATTTTCTCTCTGCAAATGTGTGTGGTATTTTCTAGCTAGATCTATTCTGTGTAGGTTCAACACATTTACATGGTATTAGAGCTAATGGAATTCTAAGAAAAAGATACACCAAATTATTTTTTGCAGGTATTGAAGATTGAAGAACACAAAAAAGATGGATTATTCGTCGGCAATACTTCTCACGCCTCATAACTATTTGGAGTGGAAGACAAAAATTCTACTTCTCATCAAATGTAGAGGCTTTTACCAAATAAATATGACAATGAAAGTAGAGCCTAATTCCATCGATGAGAAAAATGATTTTCTCAATAGACAAGATATGGCCATAGGATGTATCCTCTGGTTTATTTCTCTTGAAATTCTCCATCAAGTATATGATGACTCACAAGAATCAACTCCAAATGAATTATGGACCATATTGGAGGTTCTATTCAGGAATAAATAATATTGTGGAGATTTCATGCAGGAGGTTGAACATATAAAGCCAATAGAAAATCCACTGGAAGATAAATCATCTCAGTTTGAGGAGCCTTCTACACAAGTATCTGCAGAAATTTGTATTCCATTAATTAAAGATGATGTCTACTCCATTTCAGATTTGTTTTCTAAATTTTATGTGGAATATATATTTCATGCATATCGATATTCACTTGCAGACACTTTTTCATACGCCATGCATGCATCTCAAGAGCAACATGCATGCATCTCGGGAGACAAAAAGGAGGCCGTGCACATCAGATTCAATTATGATATTTTCTGAGAAAACATTTCAGAAAAAAATGGATATTTGAATTCCTCTCGGAAAAATATCCAATTTCAACAAAACAATCGTCCGAAATGGAGTTCAGGAATTGAAGTTATGATCATTTTAAAATCAACAAAATTTCAGCGTTTTTTTTCCGGAAACGGCCGCACGGTTTTCAAAGTTTCATCCAAACGTTATTTGGATATTCTTCATTACAAGAAGAGAAATTGGATATGTGTGGACATCTCAATGGTGCATCTACTTCATAAGATCTGTGCATACATCTATATCTTCAACAAAATCTTCAACGAGCACAAACTTGCACAGTTGTGAGGTCATTTTGGAGTGAAGGACAGGGTTGCTTAGCAACTGCTTTTTGTTCCTTCTCATTTTTTTTATGCATTGTAATTTGAGGGGGCGGGTTTCCCATGATTTGTTCCCTCTGTCCTCATTTATTTTCAGTGTATATTTTGTATTTGGGTACCTAACATGGCCTCGTTGTCGGGACCCATTCTTTATTTTCACCATAGTGATGTTCACGGGGGGTGTTGGAGTTACTTTACACACACATAGGATTTATTTTTCCTAAGGCTTTTCCTTTTTTATTAGTCATTTATCCAGTCTCATATTTTTTAGGAGAGAATATTCCACCTGGAGAATATTCTCTTCAGTTTGACTAGTTGAGTTGAGTCTAGATGTTGCATTGGTTTTATCACCATGCAACATTGGGATCATCATTGTGCTAATGCGCACTTGCCTTGGGATCATCACCAAAATGGCGCATTACCCCTGATTCCTTGATATACTCCTCACTATAGTCTGTTCAGCCAGTTAACTGAAGAATGGTTGACTAGTTAACTCAGCTAGGTGGCAGTTCACTCCCGTAACTGCTTGAGAGACTAGACTAGGTGGAAATTCACTCCCGTAACTATTGGTGTGTGTCCAGATCACTCTATACCACCACTATGGCACATTGGTTCCCCTCCAGTGCACACTCATTAGTTAATCATGTATCCTATATCTATTGTAAATTATTCACTCTTTGAGTGTGGAATACGGTTAATGAGAATTCTTCCATTCTTTCTCTCTTCTTCTTTATCAATTTCTCTCTGCAAATGTGTGTGGTATTTTCTAGCTAGATCTATTCTTTGTAGGTTCAACACATTTACACATATCATGTATATTTTCATTTAGGGGTTGTTTGCAACAATATCTTAGTTAAGAGAATGGTCATTGATGAAGGAGATTCCATGTGTGTGATGTCTTTGTCATGCTGGAAATCCAACGGTTCTCCTGAACTTACCCCTTCTCTTATACTCTTGACTACTTTTGATGGACACTCGTTTCAGCCATATGGTTTGATTCCTTCATGTTCGGTCACGCCAGGGGGAAATTCCATTTTTTTATAGACTGAAGTAGTCAACACACCACTCGATTATAATCGTTTGTTAGGAAGAAGTTGGACCTACGCCATGACATCAACATAGATGATTTTAGGGTCTAAATTTCGCAAATGGGCTAATTTTCCATGGTTTTTCCCAAAAAACGATTCGCTAATTTCCATTTTTTCTAAAAATGATTCACCCAAATTCCATAGAATAAAATTATTTTACCTTTAAAATCGCCTAAAATTTGTATAAACTATACAAAATACTTATAAATTTGAATATTTTTACAAAAACATCGCCAATTTTTTTATATTTTGGATATTAAGGACAAGTAAGATTAACCCATGTTTCTACATTTTAATATAAATGTACATCCTTAAAATCATCCGTGGACATCAATCATTTCAATAGTTTTTTTTCATTATATGCTTTCCCCATGAGGGAATTATCATGCCTATTGATCATGTGGCATCTAATATTTCTTACGCGGAAGTTAATTCGGGATCTATGGTTTCTTGGATTGAAAACTCACAGGCGACCACTAAGAGCATCAATTGTGGGATGTACCCACCGCTAATGGGATATTTTGATTTCCCCACACCGATTTCATACATTCGTGATACTCTAGTTAATAGGGTCACTTAGTTTAGAACGATGTATATATAGGACCCATGGACCCTTCCCTCAACATATAGTATGGTTGAAGTTTGAGTTCATGCCGAAATGGAAAAACCTTTGTTTGCATCTGAGATAGCTTATCGAACCATTCAACATGCCACAATAGACCCATATCAGACTCCAACAGTCACGGAGGAGGATGATCTCTTTCTTGAGCCTATCTAGGCTAAAAAATCTTTGAAATCTCAAGAATTTTTAAATACCGTCTTGTCGTCAAATGAAGCGATTATCGAGGCAATGGATGGAGTCAAAAGGCCCTAGGAGGATTTGCATCATAGATCATATTTCCTCAAGGAACTCAATCGAGTTGAAAACAGAGAGTTCAAGTCAGTCGTTGTTGGAAGTGTTGATGGATTAGTCAATCCATTGGCTAGACATGGTGTCTACACTAAAGGAAACATGGCTAATATATCAAAAATTATATTTTAAGAACCAAACATCAATATAGCATAGAAAAACCTCAGAAAAAGTACTCAATGCCTTGAAAAAGAGATAATTTCAGATAATAAGCCTCTTCGAGGGGGAAACCTCCTTTTACCCCACTTAAATGTTCAAGTACAAGATGAGTCAAAATGAAAATGTCTCCTTGGTATATATAGGAGACTAGGAGGTATAATTACA
>ML796989.1:41087-77432 GCA_009831015.1 Picea engelmannii
CTTCATCAGGGTCAAACCAGCTAGGGTTTCAGTCACACAGTGGGGCACACCATTCAGTGGAGAATTCAGATCTACGGAGTTTGAGAGTGGATTTGGGAATTTGGACATCTGGGTTTTCCTTGCAGTTGCCCGATCTATCAATCAACATATTTTTTAGAGTGATTGGACACTTTTGGCAGCAGGGCCGAGTTATTGAGGGTTTCAGCCTTCTATTGGAGCGTGCCATTCTTCAGCTGGAGAGTTTGGCATTCAGATCTTCTTGTATTGATCTTCATTTCTTATTCAGCCTTTGGAGGCATTATTTTGTATTAGCGGGAGCATTTTGTAGCAGCTCATATCTATTGCTTGTACGACCCTCTGAGGTTTATGCCAGATCGGCCATCTATTGTATTGATCTTACATTGCTCATAATAAAAAGGTCAGATCTTTGCTTGTGCTTCTACATCTTGAATATATTGTGATCTCCATGTGTTGATGAATCTTGTATGCACTTAATAACTCAATAAATCAATAGTAGTTAGTGATTCCAAGGAAGAATTTGGCTTGGGATCATTACAGCCAAATAATGTCTCCATTACTTCAATGCTTGTATGAAAACATAGAATTCTTTTTCATATGTTTAGTATTTAATATTTTCTTCATTCAACTTTTTGTTGAAGTATGCAACTAGCCTATTGTCCTAGATCAAGACTGATCCAATTGCAAATCCACTTGCGTCACACTTGACCTGGAACATCTTGTTAAAGTCTGGCAAAACCAGAATCGGTTGTTCAGTAATCTTTTTCTTCAGTAGGTTGAAACTCTTCTCTGCTTCCTCTATCCAATGAAAAGATTTATGTCTTTTCTTCACCGTATCCATCATCGGTGCGCTAATCCCACTGAAATTTCGAATGAATTTCCTGTAGAAACTAGCTAAACCATGGAAGCTTCAAACTTCAAACACACTTTTTGGTGATGGCCAATTCTTAATCACCTCTACCTTATCTGGATACATTTTCAGCTCATCTGCAGAGATAACAAAACCCAAATAAATGAGTTTTGTCCTCATAAATGTTGATTTCTTCATATTTATCAACAATTTCTCTTGTTGTAATCTCCTCATCACTGTAGCTAAATGCTTCAAGTGTTTTTCTTCTATCTTGCTGAAAATCAATATATCGTCAAGATAGACAATGACGAATTTCCCAATAAAATCCTTCAGGACTTCATTCATCAATCTCATGAAAGTACTAGGTGCATTTGTTAAGCCAAATGGCATAACAAGCCATTCATATAGCCCCTCATTCGTTTTGAATGTTGTCTTCCATTCATCACCTTCTCTCATATGAATTTGATGATATCCGCTTTTCAAATCAATTTTTGAAAAAAACTTTGCTTCACTCAAGCAATCCATCAAATCGTCCATCCTTGGCAATGGAAATCTGTATCTAATGGCAATATTATTGATTTCCCTTGAGTCTGTACACATCCTCCAGCCTCCATATTTCTTTGGGCTGAGCACTGTTGGAACAACACATGGACTCAAGCTCTCTCTAACCAATCCTTTGTCCATTAAATCTTGGACCTGTCTCTTGAATTCTTCATTCTCCTGTGGCATCAACCTATACGCTGCTTTGTTCGGTAAACTGGCTCCAGGTATAAGATCAATGTGATGACTTATACTCGTGATCAATGGCAACGAACAAGGTAGTTCGTCCACTACTATATCAACGAACTCTTCCAACAACTTCTGGATTTCCTTTAGTAAATCATCCATCCTTATACTGGTCAAAACAATTCTAGGCTTCCTGACCACAATAAATTGTGTGTCTTCCTTATTTTTAACCTCCTTAAGAAGTTCCTTCCCACTTATAATAAGTACAGTGTTGCTCACCTCTGGTTTCACTTCTTTGTCCTTAATCGTCAACAACATGTGAGTTCTCCCATTCTTCTCCAGGGTGTATGTGTTCTTTCTCCCATCATGAATCACATTTCTATCATATTTCCATGGTCTACCCAACAATAGATGACATACATCCATGGGAATGAAATCACATAATATTTCATCCTTATATCCTCCTATTTTAAATTCAACTAAAAATTGTTTAGTGACATTTACTTGATGTCCTTTTTGTAGCCACGAAACTCTATATGGGCTTGGATGTTCAACAGTTTCCAGCTCCAGCTTTTCTACCATCTCTGTAGAAATGGGATTTTCTGTGATACCGAGGTCCACTATGACTTTGCATACCCTATCTTTGGTCTTGCAAGAAGTCCAAAAAAGTTTGTTCCTTAGGGTTGGGTTCTCTTCCTGCTTTTCTGGCATTAAGAGAACTTTCCTCATCATCAAGGATCTTCTGTGCTCAACATCTTCTGCCTCAACATTCCATCCTTGTGCTTCAGAAATGTGAGTTTCACCACTTTCTTTCTTCTTATCTGGACACTCATAAGATTTATGTCCGACTTTTCCATAGGTAAAATATTTCACTTCACCACCTCAGCCTCTTCCTCTTCCTCTAGTACGAGGAAAAGTATTTCTATCAGCATACTGTCCTCTCTGTGAGCTTCCCCCTCTCTCAGTTTGGGTTTGAGGTTTCTTCCCCTCTTCTTTAGATTTATGAGTTCTGTCTTGGGCAATTGTTTTCCCTCTGGCTTGACTTGTGCCTCAACCTCTTTGACCTTGCTTTCATCTCAGCTTCTCTTCAGCTTTCAGAGCCATTTGATAAGCATCTTCTACATTTTGAAGGGTCATCATGCTCATCTCGTCCTGAATGTAATATTGTAGACCATTCATGTACATGGCAACCTTTTCATCGTCGCTTTCCTGATGACCTTCTCTAATGTTTATCTTGTAGAACTCTTTAGTGTATTCTTTCATTGACATCATCTTCTGTCTCAAATTCTGCATCCTCCAAAACAGAGTAATTTGATAATCCTTGGGTATGACTTTGGCTTTCATCTTCGCAACCATTCTATCCCAACTCTTGATTTTCTTCTTGCCTTTGCAGCGTCTGTCAGCCTGCAGTTCATCCCACCATAGTGTTGCATGCCCTTTAAGTCTTGTAACAACATGTTTGACCTTTTTGTCTTCCTCGACATCCTCATAGTCAAAATATTTATCCAGAGCTCTAATCCAGTCTAGAAGCTCTTCAACATCCAGTTTTCCTTCATATACTGGAATGTCCATTTTTTCTCTGGCACCTATCATAACAATATCCCTAAATAGGTTTTCATCTACAACATCCTCAACTGCAATTTCTTCTCCTTCGTTTCTAGCTTCATTTTCATTGTTAGCCTCGCTGATGTCCCTAGAGTCAACTGTGTGCCTCTGTGTTGTCTCCATGGAATCAAGCCTGGCAAATAATTCGTGCATTTCTCTTTCCACTGCTGGATTAGGCATTGGCCTATCTCTTCTTCTCAGCGGCATGGCTGTAAAATGTTCTCTTTTCCTTGTTATAGAAATCAAAGAAACCGTTTTGTTCTCTGATACCACAATTGACTCAGACCCCCTGCCCTCGGGCCGAGATCTGCTCAGGATCTTCACTACAACCACGTCGAGGGTTAATCAACCCCTTTGTTCAAGCCACAAAGGACTTCAGGTTTCATGATTTTGCAATCCCTGTTGTCGAAGTTCTCGACCCTTCCACCTGTTGAAACCTGAAATGTCGAAACGCCGAAGTCTTTGGTCGCATCCTCCTCTACTTCTATATCGCGTTTCATGAATTTGGGAATTCCAGAACATGGAACCCTAATCTCTTGTCTCCTAAAGTTATGAACTGTCGAATCCCGACACGTTCATCAATTTTTGTCTCCTCAATGGGTTTTTCACTTTTTCGGGGTTTCAGACTTCATGATTTTGTGAATCCTGACGTCAGGTTTCTTGACTCTCCAACCCCCTAACCCCGAAATAGTCAACGGAGTCTAACTTCGACTATTGATGAAAAATTTCCACCTGTCCTCTCAACTGTCCTCGGTCTCTGATGTGGATTCCTACCACTTGTCACCTTTCTCGGCTTTCGAAACTTGAATCAGTGTTCGACAGTCGTTCCCCTGTCACTTTGAAACCCTGAATTCCAAAGCGATGCCTTCTATGGAATCAAAGGCTCATGTTATTTCGGTCTTTCGGGTACTGGGATTTCGAAACTCTCGATCCCAAAACACTTGTCACCACAATCCATGAATTTCCGAACATCGAAATGACGAAATGTCGAAACGTGCCTTCACAGATATTTCACGTTTCACAAATTTGGGATTTCTGATGTGAAGTGTCCCGAATCTTTGTCAATGTGAATGCCGAAAAAACGATCCCCAAAATGACGAAATGCCACTTCAAGGATTTTTCAGGTTTCGCAATTTCAGGTTTTTCAATACAAAGGCCCTTGGCTCCTTATCATCAGGACTTCCGGTATTCCAAATTCTGAATTGCTAAAATCTCGAAATTCACACCAAGTTCTGTCGCAACTCACAACTTTGGGTTTTTGCAAGATACCAGATATATAAAATATGCAGAATAGAAATGAAATGCTAGAAATGACAGAATAACAGTAAAATATCCAGCATAATCTTCACAATACATAGAAATGATATACGAAATAGCAACAAAAATAGCACTTTGAATCAGATAGCAATGTTCACAGGCCTCTTCAAGGGGGCAACCTCCAGTCGAGCAATGCTCTGTTACAATAATCTCCAAGCTAGGGTTTTCATACCCTCGACTCTTATTTATACTAAATATGTCTATTAAGAGAAGCATTTAGAGGAAGATCCTTCTAGAAGCGGAAGCTTCTATTAGGTCTTCTTACATCCACCTTTTTCTATTTTATTGAAAGGTCTTATTAATATTGACCTTTATTACATCCGAATACATTGATCTACCTATGTGCGGGTTAGGACCTTAACAGTTTTCTACTCTACTATGCCTAACTCCTTGTCATCAGGACCACCCAAATGTCGAACTCTGAAATTCTGAAACACCAAAAATTCTGCTCCTTCCCTTCAGATGCGGTAATCCAGTTCAGGCTTCGGGAGTTCGAGCGACCAAGGTTTTCGTCCGCACTTTGGATTTACAACCCCTGAAATGTTGAAATGATATTGATGGTCCAACAATCGCGATCAACGGTCCACATTGGATCTTGATTCTCAAAGGATGGATTTGTCCAATGCTTATCTTCCCCGCAGCTCTCCTGGATCCTACGGTCCTCGCTATTTCGTGAATTCTCCACAGAGAATTTTGACCGTTTGATTCTTCCCTCAAGAATATCTATGGAACGAGCCAATGTTCCTTCACTAGAACTTAACCTTCTTCACGAATATTTTTCTTCCTGCCTTCCTTTGGACACTTCAAAGGCGTTACCCCTTCTGAGCTTTCTCTGGTAAATTCAAGCCTGGAAAAGAAAGGCCTTTTCTCACACTCCTTGCAGCAGACCTTCAAATACTTCTACATATTTGAACTCTCGACTCTGTGCACCTTCTGCAACAATAGTCTTTCTCTCTTCCACCTTAGTTAATAACTCCTAAGGACTCAGCTAGCCTGCATACGCCTTGCACGACTCCTGTGCTTCACTTGCACTTCTGCTGGAATGAGAATAATGATATCCCTCCTGAGCTTTCAAAGATAAACTCTGAACCTTTGTCAATGCATTCCTTGCAGGAACTTCTCTCACTTAGGAAGAGAAACAATTGAAACTCATTCTCTCTCTCTCAGATTTCAAACATTCAACATGAAATCATACATTCACAGTACTAAAGAAAATGCATAACAGAGAGCATAAAACAACTGTAAGCAGACCATTCAACATGTACAAACATAAAACATCATAACACCATGAATCTGAATTAAATCTTCATATATTAATTCAAAGCTCCTATACATGAGTTCTTCTTCTCTACTCTCTTCTACAACTCTCTCTTTCTCTTTCTCTATGCTAATGATACATAATGTTCTTACGATACAAAGATGAGGGTGTCTATATCCATTTTCCCTCCTGACTCTAAAACTGTCTAATCCATAATTCAAACCTACCTACTTTCATTAACTGGGCTTAAATGCCTTTTATATTGAAAGATGAGAGCAAATCGCTCATGATCTGTTTACAATAGTCATATATAAATGTAAGTACGATTCTAGCTATTACATTAATTTCTGCTTCTTCATTTTTCAAAAACATTTCCAAAATGTGTAAAATGTGTGTTTCACTTTCCAGCTGTCTTCTACCTTCATGCTTGCTTGGCTAGTTGCTTGCGATGCTCCTACATCATGTATCCTATCCCCCACATGCCAAACGTTTTTCCTAGGAGACGCAAAACTTCTCTTTTTTTAGCATGACATCATCTAGGGGGGTTAGGGCTTAGCGGTGAGGTGAAATACATTGGCACTTGGATGTTTTGAGGAGGAGGAGGCCTTCAACATGAGGAGATTTCCTAGATGCTTGACATGTGACCTTTTGAGTCCTACCAATGCTTCTCCAACACCAACGACTTCTTCTAAGTGAAAAAATTTCCCCTAAAGGGGAGACGTCCGTGTAAATTAGGGCTTTACTTGTGCAAAAGTGAAATTTTAAGTTAATTGTTTAATATTACTTTGTTAAAGGGGGAATTATTATGTTTGTTGACCCTTGTTCTTGTGTTTTACCCCTTAATATGTAGAAAATTTACCTTGGTGACATTTTGTATAAATAAGACATCATAAGATCTCATTTTGACATAACTCTCCCTCTTGTGAGAAGTGTTTGGTCTGAATTTTTCACTACACTTGGAGTATTTTTCCTCTTGTGCTATGGAAAGTTTCTTTTTGGTTATGGTTTGATGAATATGATGGTGTGATATCTCTAGGAGTTCATTCTCTTTCTTTTATGGAGGTTTAATTTGGCACCTAATTTCTTTTTCTTGAATGATATGGTCTCTCTAATTTGTTATTATCATTTATGATTCAAGATAAGGTAGTTTTGGCCAAGGCTAGATAGGGAGTATAAGGGCATACACCCCTATCCTAGTTTCCACCATGATGACTCTGTGTTTTGCCTATTTTTTCGATGCCCAAATTCCTTTTTTCACATGGAAGTCATATAGTATATGCTTTTATTATCTCTTTTTTTGAAGGTGTTATCAAGTTTTATACATCAATTTTCCATGGGATAACATAAGGTATGTGTAATCCTTATTTATGATGATTTATGTTTAATTGAGTAAGTGTTGATTAATATCTTTTTTCTTTCTTGAAACAAGTAAAAAACATGATCCGACCTTCCATCCATCCCTCCATCCATTCCTTCATCCATCCCTCCATCCAAACCTCCATTTGTCCCTTTTCCCGGAAGTGAACTTTGAGCTCAATTTGTGGGAGAATGAAGTTGAATCACAAAAAATAGACACATGAGTTTAATTCCTAATATTCCCAATTAGGTTCCACATGAGTCATTTCCTAAAATTGTGGATGGATTGAGAGTTGTTTGTGGCCCTTGATCTGGCCCTCAGAGTGCAGTACAATTGGAGGTTGACATATTGGCGGGCTCTCCTTGGAGAATCCAACACATGGGTTTTTTTCATGCTCAAGCCCTCCAGCTATGGAACTCAACACATTCAAATTTGGGAAGTTGAGTCGACTTCTATTTGGAACGCACGAAGCTATTGGAGAGATGTTGTTTGTTGATAAGTTTTAATGAATTTTTGTTTTAGAGAGAGCGTCGACCCTTTCAGTGATTGACCTCTTAGATACATTTTAAACTCTATAAATACCAAAGTCTTTCAGGATGAACAAGATATGATTTTATACATACAATCATTATCTTGGATTTTCTCTATAAAATCTTTGTTTTGATGATTAATACTAATGATATGCTGAGTTTGTGACTACGTTTTACATTGGAGTAGTTCCACGACTATTGGGGGGGGGGGGGNGCTTGTTCATAGTGTTGTACATTTACATTTTCACATTTTATTGTCAATACTTGCTAATTTCGGGTTTCTTGATAAAATTGTGTTACTGTGTATATATTTGTGTATAACTTGCAGATCGCTCCCTAAAATTGTATGTGTGTTGTAGAATACTTACAATTGTCTATATTTACTTGTTAATACTCTGACACCTAACATCTTGTTATGCAGGTTATAATTTATTAATGGATATATGTTCATATCCATATCACTGTGCAAATTGTACACATGATTTTATTCTTTGTTTTATAAATATCATTTATAGATTGGTTATTTAGGTAGTGCCTATAACAACTACATTAAGTTGTGAATTTTGTTTATTTCTTGTAGATTTGTATAAATTGCTCACTTTAATTCCAACATCAGAGTGATAGGATAATAGTTGATTTTAAATCTCTTTTGTACAATCCTTATATACTTTTTTAATTAGAAGATCACGATGTTGTTCATTTTTAATTTAAATGTTATCATGATGTTGTTCATTTTTAGTTAGAGAGATCAATGTAAAGATAGGGTTCATTCCTCGCAAGATAAATGTAATTGTGAGTCTTTGAATAATTATTTTAATAATATATTTATTTGAATAAGTATGGTAAAGAATTTCTTTTAAGAGATTGTTTGCATTATGAATTCACTACCCATAATCATAAATTGCTTTTGAAGAAACATAGTTTTCTTTGATTAGTTCACTATCCATAATCAGAGATTGTTTTTAAAGAAATATAGCTTGTTATTATTCAAGATTTGATTACTTAGAATAATGAGCTCATCATTCATAGTTGTAGATTACTATGTAAATTTGAAGTAAAGCTCTTCATTATTTGAGTTTATTGGCATTAGAATGACTAGACTAGATTGGAGCTCTAGACATGCACATACAGTGATGGAACCTCAAAGCCTACAAGCCTCAGGTTAAATTTTTTATGTTGAAATAGATATCATATATTTCACTCAACACACCATAATTGCTAAGCTTTTAAAATTGTTTTGCAAGGGTTTGGTTGAGGAAGTAAGAGGATTTACACCCCTCATATTCAAACCCTATCTAGGTTACTTGCCTTGGGAAGTAAGAGGGCTTAAACCCCCAAGGAATTAGTAATAATATCTCTTTATTATTGACCCCTTTAACCCATAACTAAAGGCACTGATATTGCATTGGAGAAATAAAATATTGCATTGGGAAACATGATTTTTGGTCATTTTTACTTCTTACAAATTGGATTGTATTCCTTGTGCCTTGGGCACCTCAAAACCACTAGGGAATCGCCATCAAGGGGATACTTCTTGATTTTATTATAAAATTACATATTCATCCATTAGGGCTGCAGAAACCCTAACTCATTTGCTTGAATAACTCTCTTATCAACCATTGGATTTTGCTCAAAGTTTGCACACTTATTCCTCTTGGTCTAGCACACCTTTTGGAAACATTTGAGGGGTTTTCAGTGGTTTATCTTCTTGGTGTAATACATTGAATGTTACATACATAACGGTGATATAATTTTCTTCATACAAGTGTTTACAACAACCTTATCGTTTTATTATAGAATATTGGTTTTTCATCTTGAGTTTAGCTAGTCATTAACCAGTCTTTCTCTTGTATCTTCTACTTGATCTCTAGAATTTATTGAGAATATTATAGTACCATATTTTTGATGATATATATTGTTATATATTTCTGTAAATTAGGGAAAACAAGATTAAATTTTTGATCCAACTGAAAAACATCATTGCAAAGTGTTTTTTCTTGTGTCTCAGGTAGATATTTCACCATTTGTAGGTTACTCAACATACTGGGAAACCCTTGGACATTCCCAAGAATTCATTCCACACATTTCACTCCAATTAGACTTGACCTGTAGGGTCTCCACTTCCATATCTATCCATATCCATCTCATTCCCCCTAAGGTCACCAAGATCACTTCCCTAGCATGACCTAGTCACCCTTGAAGTAGAGGACCTACATTGAGTTGACATTGGGTGTCATATTCCCAAGTTGTAGCACTTGATTTTGTGGTTGGGTCAGGATTTTACCAACCTACAAATCACACTATTACAGGTACCTTGGGGCTTGCAATCATTATTGGTAGGTTCCCTCACTATTGAGAGTGGGAATACATCAATGTCTCCTGCTTGATAGTTTCTACCAAGTGTTCGACGCCACCTAATTTATTCACACTTGTTAGATAGTACCATGGTACCTTGACTCCCATAATCATTATCGATGGGTTGTCTCGTGTTTTTTAACGTTATACATTAATGATCAATAATAAAATCATGTCTCACCGTGTTTGAATTCATCTCATCTATTCACACAGTGTAGACTTGTACCAAGATGGATCATTGTGAATATTTTGGGTGAAGTACGGGCATCACCAAGTTTTTTCTCCTTCTCGACTCATATGGTTCAACCTCACAGACTTTGTTACTTGTAGAGGATCAGGTGGTTCATTCTCCTAGTTCTAGATATCCTTATTTCTTGATCTTGAGACATAGCTCCATTGTGTATCTCTTTGTGGCTATGATATTCTTTGACATGGATCCACTGTGTATTTTTCGTGCCCATTCTTGCTACTTTATATTTTTCACATGGAACAACTGTGTATTGTTCATGGCTATGGAAATCAGTCATATTTTCATATTTACAATGGATCCGCAGTGTATTTACTTTGGCGACCATTCTTTATCACTCTTGAGCATGGGTATGTCTGACTTGGGAAACAAAACTCTTGTTTGATCTGTGCTAACAGTTATTGATTTTTGGATCAATTGTTCGAGAACCTCTGTGGATACTTCGATGCATCCTTTCTTCTCAAAGTTCATAATGTATTTCTTCCATCATTTTTCCTTTCTAACCTCACACATTAGGGGGCATCCATTATAGCACAAAAATCCACACCTATGATTTTGTGCCATGGCCCAACCCTTTCCCAATGCTTGCTAGAATTTTCCCTAAAATTCACCTCCAAAATAATATAAAAATCATGTTGTAAGAGAATATTCGTAGGTTTACCGAGTGCGACACATGAACATCCATGCCTTTCCTCATTACAACCCGTGGATGTCCTCATTTTTGGTGAAAAATAAAACAATTTCATGTTTTTAGGTGGGTTTTTCCATGGGGATCGTTTCCCATACACAACAGAATCCAACTCCCCAAACCTCTTTGGTAATATTTAAAAGAACCATAGAGGGATAAATATGTAACACAAGTCCCTTGGTGCAAAGTTATGTTTCCAACATCTAGGAAGCCTCCTTTCCCTATATTCTCTAAGCAACATCCCCTTTAATTTGGAAACTCCTTTTCCAGAGATTATTTCTCCTTTATATGACTAATGGTTGTCTCCTTATCCCTATCTAAGTCATTGAGAGAAGTCTTTATCATTCTATTTGATTCTTGAATATTCTTGGAGGAAACCATACAGTTGGCTTCAAGACGGTGCCTAAGGCTGGACAAGGTTGTAACTTACTTTTTCCACTTGTTGGTAATAAAAGAGCTTGTTTTCCCCAAAAATTTTCTTCATTGTATATTTATCTATATGCCTACTTTGAATCTGACATATTACATGCACATGTTTATGATCGTATAACTACTTTCATCGTAGCCCTAGTTTTGTATCTGTCTTGCAGGTTAATTCTAGTGGAATATCATGATTTCTTTGGCGAATTGGAGCAAGGATCAAAATCAAACAGGAGAACAAGGTGCACCTTCTTTTCTCCCCACTATCACTACCTTATCCTAAATGAAGTAGTTATTCCCTTTGATTTTTGTGTGGCTGTCACTGTGGGGAGATGATTATCTCTTTCGCTTAGTCTTTCTCTATTGTGATTATTACCCACGATCATAGGGGGAAAATCCCTTAATCACTATGCAATATCCAAATAACTATAGTGTTGGGTGACCAAGGAAAGGCATGGCATGGCATGGAAAGTCAAGGCATAGTAGGGAAATTCATGGCATGGAAAGGGAATGAAATGCATGGAAAGTTAAGGAAAGGCAAGGCATGACATGGAAATGTAAGGCAAGGCCAGGCATGAAAAGGAAAGGCATGATATGGCATGTCATGGTAAGGCAAGGAATGACATGGAAAGGCATGGCATGGAAAGGCATGGCATGAAAAGTCAAGGCATGTCATGGCATGGAATGGAAAGGGAAGGAAAGGAAAGTAAAAGAAAGGTAAGGCATGACATGGAAAGGAAAGGAATGGCATGGCAAGGCAAGGTATGGCATGGAAAATCAAGATAAGGCATGGCATCACATGGCACAAAATGACAAGGAAATACATGGTATGGCAAGGTAAGGCATGGAATGGAATATGATGGAATGGAATGGCAAGGAAAGCCAAGGCATGGAATGGAAAGGAAAGGAATGACATGACCTAGCAAGGAAATTCATGGCATGGAATGGTAAGGCAAGGCATGAAAAGGAAAGGCAAGGCAAGGAAAGACATGGCAAGGAATTGCATGGAAAGACATGGAATGGAAAGGAAAGGCATGACATGCGATGGAAAGCCATTTCATGGCATGGAATGGAAAGTGAAGGTAAGGAAAGACATGGCATGGAAAGGAAAGACATGGTATGGAAAGGAAAGAAATGGCATGGAAAGGCATGGCATGGAAAGGAAAGGCTAGGCATGTTGAGGCAAGGCAAGGAATGGAAAGTTAAGGAAAGGTGGGGAAAAGAAAGGAAAGGAAATTCTAGACATGGCAAGGAAAGGAAAGTCATGGCAAGGCAAGGAAAGGAAAGGAAAGATAAGGAAAGGAAAGGAAAGGTAAGAGAACATAAGGAAAGGAAAAGGCAAGGATACCTTGGAATTCATAGATGTGGAGTGGTTTCATGAGTGAAAATTCTTGGAGGGGGCATTTCATGTGGACACTTGGCATTTGATTTGGCTTGATGCCTATTTTTGGTGGTGTTCCCCCTTCATGAGCATTATTTGGTGCATACTACTACTATTTTTGGATGAGGGAGAATTTCTTTAGAGAGGCTAATATCCTCACGTTGTAACATGGTCAACAATGGATTGAGAAGAGATCAAACTAATTCATTATTATAATATTTATCTGACTTGTCATGGAGTTAGTTAGAAAATAAAAATATTTTATTGTATAAGAGAAGAGACTCACTATATAAAGAAGAGATATCTCTCTCCATTATAAAGGGTGGATAATTTGGGTATTTAGGAGCTCTCCTCTTGGGCTACATTGTTGAACATTTTGGCAAGCTTAATGGAGAATTTGAGGTATATTTTCATTTGATGTGAGGATTTATTGTGCACTCATATTTTATGTGTTGATTTTGTATTAAGAAAACCTTGTTACATGTTGTGATTTCCATTATAATGAACCATGCTTCATTTTGGATAGAGTAATGTGATGTTTCAACTCTCTTATTTCTATTGTGATTATGTTAGCCTACATGATTCTTATTATTGGTTCTTGGAGTCTTAACTAGGATGGGACTTCAGTCTTTTTTCAAATTTAGGTCCTTGCGAACCATTAATTGCACATGGATTTAGCACTTAGAAATATTTTCCACCATAAGATACTCATTAATGTGTAACACAAGTATTTATAATCACTTTAGAAAAAATGAACTATTCTTACTTACATAGACTTATTTAACACTTTAAAAAGTAATTAATCAAATAAACTAAATTCATACATGCATACACATAAAATTCATACACTTTGAATTTCATACATTCATCAACATAAAATGAAGAAACAATGAGATTCATAAAAAATGTGCTATGAAATGTGTGTGTGTGCGTGTGTGCATGTGTGCACGTGGGCATTCAACATCATCTAAATTGTACAATTTTTACAAAATGGCACATCGTTCCCAATATAAAAAATGAAAGCAAGTGCCATAACATAAAAAACAAAATTGTATGGTGGCCTAGATACAAAATGGAAGTCATTGGTCACTCATTGACCATTTCTAACCTCGCTACCATAAGGAGAATATTGGAAATTGATATTTATTCTCTTGCTCGAAGAAACAAATCGAGTGGTTTTTATCCTAGGTGTGGTTCCTCACGCCGGAGACAACACAAAGAAAAAACATTGTTATAAGTTTTTTTACACAATGAATTAAAAGACTTACAAAATGATACTTTGTAATTTAACGTAGGAAAACCCGCTAGAGATGGTACTGATAATCATGAGGGTGTTACCCACCTCCGTGACCCTAATCTCTCAGCGCTGCCACCCTACCCCAGTTACAAGGATCAAATCATGAAAGTTAAACAAATATGCACAAAATCGATTTTATTCATGATACATAAAAATTGATCATCAACACATTATTTCACTGTGAATATCTTGGGCATTAATGGAGAGTCCCTAAAAGGTGGAGCATTCAATTGTACAACCTTCTCTAGGGAAACATCTACTTTGGTAGCCTCGGTGGATGGTACAGATGGAAATGGTGGTGGGGGTGAGTGGCATACAAGTGCATCCACAATGGATGGATTCGATGGAAGAGGTGGTGCAAATGGGTGGCCTGTGGGTGCATCCACTGAGGATGCACTGAATGATAAATATACTAAGGGTGGGTGGTGATGAACCCCCATAGGATGTACAAGTGATGGAATAACTCCTAGACTGGTGTTATCACTGAAATGGCTACAAGAATCCAGCATCTTCAAACAGCTATGAGTTCACCCATGGACCAAAATTACCAAAAAAGCATTCCCAAAAGGTCCAAAAATATACAACCAGTTATAAAATCAAGGTGCACTATGACTACACAGGGCGTGCATGCACATGCACCATTAAGAAACGCAAGAAAAGCGCACATGCGCACGATGTGCGAATGTGGTCGCTAAAAGCCGCGCACACCTGAGAACAACGCATTTATGAGATTGGTTGCCTCCCACCCACTTTTGGTTCAGCTTCCAAGTTGATTTGACATCCAAATCTTGGCTAGATCTGACTGGGTGGATGGTCAAAGACCTAAAAATTCCCTAAACAACCCCTTTTCACACTAAAAGTTGGTTTCACAATACCTCAAAGTGGTGCTATAAAACAAATCCATGGGTGCACTACATTTTCAAGGAATTAATTTATGAGGTTATGTTGCTGCTATTCTCTTGGGGAATCCTCTTTTCTCATCAAGAGTATACTAGCATCATTACATTTGGGTAATCCACCTCACCTTTTTAGTGGGTTAGCTTGGGATTCTTTCACCATTTCTTTCAAGTTTCAAATTTGTAAGAAGAGCTCAATTGTGGGGGTCCAAGAGCCCTCCCTTGGAGGAAGAAGGGACCCAAAGTCCCCTTTCTTCTCGGTGTTTTATTTTTCACTAACACAATCCTTTCCATTGGTGACATGAGTCTTGTTTGTTTCTTGTTCTTATGTCCTTATGCTCAATAGTTTAGTTGTTATTTCCTTTCTTAGTTTAATTCTTAACTTAGTCTTTTATGTTTATTTTTCTAACCCTTTCCTTTACTGTTGTCTTGCTTAACTAACCCAACTAGGCTTGTAAGCACCTCTATTTTGCTCATTTAGGTGACAAAAGAGGTGCAATAGATTGGCGACTCTGTTGGGGAAAGGTATCAATTTCCTAACACATTTGGGTTTTTCTAGCTCTTATTTTGGTTTATTTAACCTGCAGGTACCTTAACTGGCCCAAGATGACCTGTAAAACATCCAATTCAAAGCTGAATTGAGAGAATTCCATCTAAATTTTTCTTCACGACCATGTGTTAGGTGTGCACAGGTTCATTGGCCCACAATCACACATCGTGCACATGTGTGCCAAAATTATTGTGTTTTTTAGTGCCCTTCGTGCACTTCTGCCCAAAAGTCTTTTTTGGTTTGCACATAGGTGCTTAGTGTGCCTTTGTCTACTCTGAGACCCACACACCTGTGCAGAAAAATACACATTGTAAGCCTTTTTCTGATTTGGGGAAGGCCCCTAGCCTTCTTAAAAATGATTTCATGCATGTTGTAATCTGCACCACACTTGGTTCCCTCTCCATATAAAGGGATTAGTCAAAACACATAGGCACTTAGGGGGTTTAAAATCATTATTTCCTCTTTTTCTTTCATTTTTCCACATGGATGGCTTGCTTTAACTAAGAGTATAAGTTGGAATCATTTGTAATCACATAAAACTTACATTAGGACTAGAATTTGGATAACAATCATTTAGTATGCTCTTCTCTCATGCTTCAAAGTGACATTGAGAATCACAAAAAGGTTGTAGGACAATTTCACCCCCCTTAAAAAAGACTAAAACATTTAGGAGAGGACAACAGCCCTCTCAGGACTCCTCTTAGTTTATTTTTCAAACACATCTCAAGAGAGTAACGGGCCCATACATGCCCACATGCTACAAAGATAAGATAGTGTCGAAATTTACTTTCTTAGATTAAATCACTAGGGAAGTTTAAAGGTTTTGTAACAGGCCCATACATGCCCACATGATAAAAATCTAGGATAGTTTCAAAGCTTTCTTAGATTAAATCACAAATAGGGAGTTAAAGGAATAGTAAAGGACCCACATGTCCACATGCTAGCTTCCTAGGGACTTTTGAATTATGCAAGGTTGTACCAAAGGCATTTAGTTAATTAGGTAATCAACACTTGTAAGGACCAAGTGAAGTCCACATGCAAAAAGGTGACACCTAATTCATTAAAACATTGGCACACTTTCACTCATTCACACACAAAAGTCACTTATCACTCACATACTTTTCATCTCAAAACGTGGAGGTCAAAGTAAGTTTTCTCCAAAGGGATTCTAAAACACCCCACCCTTTTCTTGACAAAACTATCCACTCCCATTTAATTTCAATCAGATTGGCTCACACCCCCAATCTCTCAAACAACCACATCTAATGTTTTTCTAAAAGCTCACTAAGTTTCCCTCCAGAGGAGGTGCCAAAACAAATATTTTAGTGTAGGTAGGATTTCGGGGATAGGCATCCAAATAACTCCCCGTTATCTGGTTCTCACATTTTCAAAACAATAGAAGTTATCAAATAGGGAACTTTAAATCCTCCAAGTCAAGTGTTCCTAACACCATAAGACAGGTAGATACCCGTGAAGGGTTGAAGGCTGAGGTCTGGTTATTCTATGTGTCCCCCCTTGATGCACCCACCTCTTGGATGGGATCCATCCCGTGACCCATTTCTTAGGCTGAAAATCTAAATCCCGCACTTTGACCGAGGTACCTAGTGACCAAATTTTAGGACATCTACCCAGGTGGCAATTGTGGGCTGCAATTGCACCTTGATGGGATTTTGTGTGGCTATTGGGAAATATCACCAGTTCTTTTGGGATATTCCCCCTCTACCCCTCATTATAACGGATCACTTCATCCTTCACTAGTTTATCTTCCAGTGGCTTCAGATCCCACTGTCGAGTGCTATTGGAAGGTCCAATGCTATTTTGAGAGGAAGGACATTACGCCTTTTAGGACACGATCATTTCTTTTCTTTGTTCCCCCACACAGACAAAATCCACCTATCCACATATATGCTTCTTTATCAGAACACTTTATGTATGATGCACTTCTAATTACATTTTGATTTGGATATATATTGTGTAAGTTCAAAAAATTGCAACAAAGGCTCTTGTTTATTACTCTCACCACCATTCACACACATCCACTTAGCTAGTCAGACATCATAGGGGACCCACAGAACCCCCGTCGTTTCAGATGCTTGCTAAACCTCCCTCCTATTCTAGGGGGAGTTCCTAGTCTTCCCAACTCATCGACTCCACCTTCTCACACTCCAGTGAGTGCCACTATCTTAAGATCAACTTTTCTTGGTTCCACCTTACTTGGGTCCAATTCCCAAGGTCCATCGTCCACTCTCTCTCCTTTACACATAAGTGAGGGGCCAACTTCCTCTCAAGGGGAAAGTACAAACCCACCTATTCCCCCCCCCAAGGGTCAGGTTCAAAAACCACTCACACCATGGCTGAAACTAACCCTTCACCACCACTCCAGATGCCATACTTGGCCTCTCTCAACATACCAGATCTAAGAAAAATCACAAATGATCCTATATTGCACGACCCCACATGGCCTACAATGCCTACCAAACTACCTTCAGATATCCTTAAATTTGAAGGAAAGGTAGGAGATGATCCTGCCAGCCATGTCATGAATTTCCACTTATGGTGCTCTTCCAACAACATTATGGATGATTCCATCCGGCTACGATTATTTCGATGCACACTCACTGGCCTATCAACCAAATGGTATGTAGACAAAAAATCAGGGTCCCATGCGACTTTCAAGTCCTTGGCCAAAGAATTTTTGAACTTCTTCCAATTACCAATCCACCATGACAATGGTCTTGAACTACTTTCTAATTTTAAACAAACGTCAGCCACACATATTGTTGATCACATTCATGAGTGGCATTGATGACGTAGTTTGTGCAAAGCAGAAACCACCAAACAACAATGTCTTGATTGGTTTCTCAAATCACTTGTCTCTCTCCTCGGTAAATATGTGGCTTCCACCTTCCCTTAATTAGAAGAAGAAGCCATCAGTAAGGCTCAACAATACAACCTCATCTATTCACAATCGGGGTACTTCTACACAGTACTTCCTGATCTACCTTATCACTTTATCACATGTACGAGACTATGGCGTAAGACACCGAGAAAATAAACAAATAATACTAATATGATGTTTTTCAGACATTAAGAAAATATATATCAATATTAATATTATGTTTTGTTAGCCCGCATGGGTGTAGATGGATTGGCAAGTGCCGTGTAAATGAAAGGAAATTTGTAAAATGAAGTTTCATGTTCTATTCTCACCCAGATTTAGTCGTGCGCCATTCTTGCACCCCGTATCACGCAAGTCCCCGTCCCCACGCGAGTATGAGAACCTCAATACAAAAAAAAAATTAAATTAAATAAAAATATTATGTTTTTTTAAGATTTCAAATAGTTAGTTTCTTTTTTTTCTAAATTTAATCCATGATGTTAAGATGTTCAAGAAAGTATCAATTCAATTATTAAGTAAGTACATGGTGTTTCAAGTACTTAGGGTATCCTTTAAAACCTAATGAGTATGGAAAAACCAATGAAGTCAAGCCAAAATAAATAATTGGTGAAATAAGTGGTTATCTAGTGGTCGAAGATTGACTTTAGTACAATCATTTTTAGAGGTTATTTTTATCTTTTCACATACTTTTTTCTTCTCACATACTTTAGCATATATTTTAAAAGGGGTTCTTGATAATAATGGGATAAATGGTTTTAGGTTTTATGGTGGGATTAAGTTGGAGAGATTATTCAAGGTACTTTTACAATGAATTTGATTATAATGTAAGAAGATGAAAGGTAGGAAATTAAATTGGCTTTTGGAATATAAAACTTTTATTCATAGAAATTGTGAATAACTGTGTCAAACTTGATTTTTTTATAATAGTGGTATCTTATTTTTCCAACTAAATATAAGGTATATGTTTTGTTCGTGCAGGTGATGAGTACCTTAACGATGGAATTTCATTCCAAAAACTTGTATACTTCCAAAGAACCTGTTTTTCTTGTCCCTTGTATTTTTTTAGAAATTTATAATATTAATTTTATATATTTTTTAAATTATCAAAGTCAACATATCCATCAAATTGCAACGTCTTTTGTTGTGCATGCTAAGAGGGTCTTAACATGATGAAAACCATTTCTTTGTTTTTTAGATCGTAGATATCGGTCTCCTCTAGTGTCACATATAAATCATTTGAGAAATGGTTAAGCTACAAAACATTATAGAAGAAATAAGAGAGGTATGTATTTTATGATTTTAATATATATGTCAACACAAAAATAGATTAAAAATAGTAAACATTATTAATTTTTCAAAAAACGTTATTAGTTTTTTGGATGTCTAGCGTTTTTTACATTCCTGTTTATTGTAAAAAGGCCTTCAGAGCCTCATTGTAATCATCTTCTTGCGAATGAGCGCAGTCATCACATCTCTTCTCAGAGATAAGTCGCCACCATTCCAACAAGCGTGTTTTCCACTGCATTTTATAGTTTCGGCTTATTTCCTTATTGAATAGAAAACTAGTTTTATTGTATCTATGTTATTCTGTGTTAAGCATCTTTTCATAATCTATATTAATTTCCTTATGCTCATAAAATCTGGATCATAGGACCGGAGATAGATGCCTTCTTTGTCATTTTAAATCTATTTCTACAAACAAGGTAAAAAATTCATGATGTACCTTTACCAATAGTTACCATTGTTTTTTAATACAATCCATACATGTTTCTATTAAAACAAATCATCCTAATCAATAAACTAATTGTTGCAATGTGTCACAAAGGGAAAGAAATAGCTTCAGTATACAACATGTATACTAGAATTGTCAAAAAAAAATCATGGTAACTCTCCAAAATAGAGTGTGTGTGGTTGGTAAACTAATGCAAAATAATGAAAAGAAAATCATCAAAATATATTTATATGTACTCCTTGCTTCAAGTAAATGAATTTTGGTAGTAATAGAAAACTATAATTAAATATTTAAAGAATAAATTAAAATTGTTGTGAAAATATATGCTTTTGTTTTTTATATGAGTATTATCTACCACACATTTAGAACATTTTGTATTGATATTGTGAGACTTGACATAATGATATTTAATCTTATATAATTATAACAATATTTAATCTTCTATGTTTATTAAAATTAAAGATAATAATTTGAATGGCAATTATATTATTAATAAAAAGAAGTTGAAACGTTATACATTTTTATAAGTATTAATTTGGTTGAAAACAATTATTTTCTCATATTTTGAATATTTAAAAGAGAAAATGAAAAGAGAAAAATCTCCATAATGAATATCCTCATTGAACTAATCCAAGAACACCATGAAACTAACACACTTAGACAAAGTACCAACTTCTTGTAGATTTGAGATGTGGTTAGAAAGGGACGGGTTCAAGGAGATTTCTTATCACAAAACTCTTTATTTCAATGTTGGAAATGTTGTAGACATCTCGGTATTTGTACCCATGATGGAAAAATTTGTTAATGTCGAAAGTAGGTTTCTTGCAACACATGGGAACATTGTCATCTGGTTTCAGAAGATCAAAATTTAATTCTTTAATTACATCACTGATCATGCCGTTGATATGATTGAGAGCATCTTCCTCTGTTACTCTAGGATTGTCTTTCATGTAACAAGATATACATGAAGCTTCTTCTCCACGGGCCTTGTCGACTTAGATTCACCATTCCCATATCATCATCCCATTTAAAGTTTAAATATCAATGGCAATATGGAATGCAAATGTATTGCAATTGATTTTGACAGGGAGTACCTTTTAGCATGGCGTATCACCCCGTAATCAAAGGATGATGTTGGCCCTTGACCAAGTTGTGGGAGATACTTGGTCATATTTGACCATTTTTGGGACTTCGATGCCCTATCGAAGGAAGTGCGCAAGAAGAAGCAGAGATTATGGGATATTGGTCCACTTTTGGGCCCCTTTTTAGGGTTTGGGTTAATGTAATGGGAAAGGGATGTCGGCCCATGGGTTTACCCACGCTTAGGACCACTTTTGTATGTATAAATAGATGTCTAGGCAAGGTATAAGAGAGTCAATGGCTTAGTGCTAGTAATTAGATCTGTGTAATCAGATGTGGATTGTAAATGCTTTGTGCATGATTGTAAGAGACTTGCAGAACTAAGTGCAAGTTGTTGTAGGAGGTTGTGAAAGGCTTTGTTCTGAAGCGCAAGGAAGAAGGATCTAGCGAGCTGCGTAGATCTTTTGTCTTGTGCAGAGTCTTTGGCTCATCAAACTCAATCATGTTCCGATAGTCCTTAGGTAGTCCAATGATGAATCATTGCACCTTTTCCTTTTATGATTTTATATAGGGTACGTACCTCAGCAACTCGAGGAATTTGCTAACATATTCCTCTATGGTGCATTGTCCCAACTTGAGTTCATAGAATTCTTTAGTCTTTTTATCGAAATACTTTTCCGACAGATACTTCTTCCTGAAGTATTTCTCAAACCGTTCCCAAGATAGGTCCTCTTCATGAATCCCTTTTACGTTCTTAAGGTCTTCCCACCAAATGAAATCCTTCCCATTCAGGTTGAAAGAGGCTACTCGGGCCTTCAAGTTTTTCGAGAAGTCATGGACTCTGAAACACTTCTTTAGTCCAAGAAGTCAGGCCTCCACTTCCTCTCCCTTCTTTATTTCACCGTCGAAAGAGGGTGGTTTGGCTTTCTTTAATTCTTCGAGATTATGAATTTTGGAATGATTTTGTTTCTTCCATTTTCTTTGGGAATAAGAACTAGTTATGCTACTAGAAGATCCCTCCAAGTCGCCAGTTTCCTTTCCAGAGAAATCGTCTGATTCTTATGCCTTATCTCTGGGGTGGACCTTTCTCTAAGTGAATTCCCAGTGTGGCCACTTAAAGGACCACGTTTTCGTATCCCAGGTGGGCTTCGACTTCTCTTCGTCTGTCGTTGGTCCACGTGACTGGTGCTAGGTCCATGCTGCAATTATCTTTGTATGTCAGATAAGATCTGCAACAAGATTTCATTAATCTTAGTTTTCTTCTCTTTCTCTTTTATCAACCTCTCATTTTCAGCCTTGCAGCTCTGTAGTTCGACCATGAGGCTCCTCACAGTCTCAGCTAGATCTGGAGGGGTCTCCACCGCTCTCCTTTCGTCAGACTCTTTATCTCTATTGTGGGAGCCATTCCCCACTTCGTGGTGCATCACCATTCTATGCGTCTGCAGTTTCCCACGGTTGATCGTCCACTTGTTGTGCAAGAAAAACACTTGTTGTGAGTCAACATCATATTCATTCATAATCAGTGCATAACTCATATTTTTCAAATGCATACACACAATAGGAATTTTCATTCTTAACTTTGGATTTTGATAAAGGTGGTTAGGATAGAGAGTTACTCCTTTTAAGAGTACTTCAAATGGAGTTTCTGTGCAAATCGTCCATGAGCCCAAACATGCCAAGTGTTGTAACCATGCTCTGATACCAATTTGTCACACACCCACTACGACAACTAAGATTTTGTTTTTCTTTTTCTATTTTCTTCGAGGAACAAAACCCCTGAATTTATATGGGGCCTAGCGCAGACCCTCCCTTCCCTTTTCCTCCCCCATGTTATCATTGGCTATGACCACAGGCCTTACCAAAAAGACACTTCCGGCTTTCGCAATTTGGGGAATTGTGATGCAAGCGTTCCCCTGTTCTCTGTCTTTCGAAATTCTGAAACCCGAAAGGGTCTAATAAATACTTAGCTTCTCCCTTGGGTTGCTTATCATATGAACGATCCTATGGCCTAATGCTAATCCTCAAAATGGTTTTGGGATTTCATGATTCAGGGAATCACGATGCAAGCATCCCTCCTTTCCCTTTCGAACTTGGAACTCGAAATCCCGGTATCATCTAGATCTACGATCTAGATCATCGACTTGATTAATGGCCTAGATTAAATCCTGACATTCTACCTTTCGGGATTTTTGCGGGGTCTTCATTCCTATTTCTTTGATGTCTAGAACCCTGGTGGCCTTAGATCTTCGCCATGCATCCCTACAAATGGGTAGTCCAGATTCTTTCGGGACTCCTCCTTCCTACCACAAGACCCTGTTTGGTGACCTAGGGCTCATTCACATAGCGCATTGAGGTTTCGCATACCTAAATTTTTTGACTGGAGAAGGCGAGGGGTCTTGCCCTTGGGTTTCCCAGGTGCCGAAATGCCGAAACCCATTCACACTAAACCAATTCGGGGTTTCACATACTCGGATTTCATGACTGGCGAAGACAAGGGGTCTTGCCCTTGGGTTTCCTGGGTGCCGAAACATCGAAACCTATTCACGCTAAACCGACTCATCCACAGAGCACGTCGGGGTTTCAGGTACTAGGATTTCGCAACTTGCAAAGATGAGGGGTGTTACCCTTGGGTTTCCTAGGTTTTGAAATGCCAAAAACCCCAGAGAACTACTTTCTCTTGTACAAGGTTTCCAGACTCAGGTCACATGATCCTTCAGCTGGTTCTTGGGTAATTATACCTATGCTTGGTGACCTGAATGAAAAGCCTTCCTAATTCATCGAGCTATGAACTCTGTGTCAGGGGTAAGTGAACTCATGGGTTTACTAAAACGGTAGTATTTTCAAGGAACTCACTCCAGCTATGGAATGCTAGGGAACCTTTCGAAACGAGGCGCCTTCGGGAAATCAAACCAGGACATAACATGATTCAAGTAGGTGGAACAAATCTCAAGGGAACATACTTGTATTCTGAACTTATTCATTCTATACATAAACCGATTATGGTCATATGAGTATAAGCATGCATCCATTATTTATGATCAAATCACAAGGCAAACACTTCAATACAGAAACCATTTATGAGCATATAAACATGAGCATGCATCTAGGATATTCAATTCAATATACAAAATATATACACTTATCAGAAACACTAGGTGTGACGCGACTGCTGAGAGCGGTGCTCGTTTCCACCCAACCGTAGGCTCAGATTGGTGCTCGTTTCATCAATTGTTACATTGATGCTTTCCAAAAGTTTGTTCAATCTTAGAATGTAACACTTGTATGCTTTCCTTGTACTTGAGTAACCAACAAGTATTCCTTTGTCCACACGAGAGTCAAAATTTCCCATTCTGCCATCTTCTCTTTTGATGTAGCATTTGCTTCCAAAAACTCTGAAGAGATTCACATTTGTTGGTCTTCCTTTCCATAGCTCGTAAGGAGTTTTATCGGTGTTGTTTCTGAGCATTAATCTATTTTGAATGTGAATTTTTTTATGCACTTCCTGTGTCCAAAATATATCTGTCAATTTGGAATCCATTAGCATTGTTCGAGCCATTTCTTGTACTGTCCTGCTCTTTCTTTCAACAACTCCATTCTGTTGAGGTGTCCTAGCAATGAAGAATTGCCTTTTTATTCCATGATTTCTACAGTAGTCCATAAATTTCTTTGAAGTGAAATCTCCTCCATTATCATATCTCAAACATTTGATTCTTGAATTCATCTCATTTTCAACCATTTCCTTGTAGATCTTGAAGTTTTCAAAGGCTTCTGAATTGTTCTTGAGAAAGAAAACTGCAGTCATTCTTGTATAATCATCAACTAATAACATAATGTATTTTTCACCTTTTAAGCCCTTTGTTGTAGTTGGTCCAACTAGATCAGTGTGCACAATTTCCAGTGGTCTTGTTGTTGAATATTCCTTTGATTTTAACCTAGTCTTTGTTTTCTTTCCTTGTTGACAATGCTTGCATAAAGTGTTGGTTGGTTTTGTGATCTGGGGCATTTCTCTGACTGCTTATCTTTTGCTGACTTTGACAAGGTTATAAAAATGCATGTGACCCATTCTTCTATTTCATAGCCAACTTTCATCTTCCTTTCCTAGACAACACTTTTCATTTCCAATTTCACTTAACAAATATATGTTGTTTGAAGTTCTTGTAGCTGTACCGACCAATTTCCTTGAACCTTCTTTTCTTATCTCACACTTTTTTGAATCAAAAGTAAGTTTATAACCTTGGTCATGCATTTTACTCACACTTAGAAGATTATGTTTCATATCTTCTACTAGTAGAACATTTTGTGCCTTTTCGTTCTTGTTCCCAATTCAGATTGTGCCTTCTCCAATGATATTGGATGAATTATCATTTCTGAAGGAGACAGATCCATTTTTTTCTTTTCATAATGTAAGAAATTTGTCTTTATCACCTTTCATGTCTTTTGAACATCCAATGTCAACATACCAACCATGTTTCTTCTACTTAGCTTATAGAGTGATTGTGCATTCTTCATTGTTATATTGATCTTGCTTTCTTATCCATGTCGTTTTTCGAGGTTCTTTTCTGCGACTGTTGTTATTATGTTGAGGTTCTTTAGGAGGGACTATCATTCTGCAATCCTTGGCCATGTGTCCAAATGTTTTACATTTGTAACATTCCACTTCAATGCTCAAAGATTAAAACCTATTGTAACTTCTTCTTTGTGTGTCACTAGGTCTCCTTGAATAATCCCTTTGTGTATAACTCTCAAAGTTGTCACAGTTCTTGTTGTTAGCTCTAAAATTCACATATTTATGTCCAAAATTATTACATGCATAACATAAACCAAAAAATATAGTTTGATACTTGGTATTTGAAGATCTTCTGAAAGGAGGTGCTCTTATGAATCTTTCTTCTTCTTGAGGCCTATCTGTCTGTTGTTTATTCTGAAATCTGAATCTTCTTGGTGGAGGAGTGTCCCTGTAATCTTCCTTGTATATCTTCCTATCCTCTTTGATTGTTTCTACATAGCTCTTTGGATTTGTTTCTTGCTATGTTGTTTTGGAGCTTGATCCCTTTTCTGTCTAATTGTATCCAAGTCCAGACTTGTCAAGATGAGATTTTTTACTGCTGATAATGTCATCCAGAACTTTTGAGCTATTCTGCAATTTTTTCTTTTTAATATCCTTTCTTAGTGTGACAACCTCGCTTCCAAGTTTCCAATGATCTTGTCCTTTTTCTCTAGTTGTTTTTTGAGTGCTTCTTCAATTCTTTTATCTTCTTCTATTTGAACCTTCAATTTTGTGATCATTTGTTCTAGTTCTCGAGTGTCCTTTTTCTTGTCTAGTTCTGCTTGTAGTTTCTTGTTTTTCTTCTTTTCTCTTCTGATAATTTATATGGAACACATTAATTCTTCTCAATATTCAACTTCTGCCTCTTCAATTTCTTCTTCGACTTCTTCACATTATTCTTCGGCTTCTTCATATTCTTCTTTAGAGTCTTGTATTTCCATGAATAGAACTCTTCCGGTCTCATTGTCATTGACTTCATCTTCATCTGATGATGAGATGTCTTCTTTGGTGTATAAGATTTTCTTGAAAACTTTCTTTGTAGTTCTTTTGCCTTTATATGTGTGTTTTCCTTTTGAGTAACCTTCATCATTTCTCTTTTTCTTATGAGGACATTTGATAGCAAAATGATCAATACCATCACAATTAAAACAAATTAAAGGGAGCTTACCTCTATACCTACCGTTGGTTCCCTTGTTCAGTATTTTGACGAAGTTGGCCACTTCTTCATCATCTTTCGAGGTGTCACTGCAGATGCTATATTCTTCTTGTTCCTTTTTCTTTTTCTTTGATCTTTTAGATGCCTTGAAGGCTTCTTCTTTTACATCTGGATTTTCTTTCTCTGTTCTCATTTCATATGATGTGAATATTCCATGCAGTTTGTACATGCTTATTGAGTCTAGATTTGATCTTTCTTCTAGTGATGATATCTAAGGGTTGAATCGCATATGAATAAATCTTAGTATATTTTGAACAATTACATATTCTTCAATTTCTTCTCCCAATCCTATGATTGCATTCATTGTTTCATCGACTCGTATGAAGAAAGTTGCGATATCTTCATATTCCTTCATTTTTAGTTGTTCGAACTGACCTTTGTAAGTCTAAAGCTTTGCTGCTTTGACTTTTGCATCTCATTCATAAATATTTTGAGGCTTGTCCCAAATATATTTAGCGGATTTATAGTGTGAAAATTTGGTGAATACCATATCACTGAGACCATTCAAAAGTGCATTTATGGCTTTGGAATTATTCTTACCGAGTTTTACTTCTTTGTCATTTGTTGGTGGAACTGTTGGTGCTGTGTATCCATCTACAATTGATTGCCAAACTTGAAATCCATGTACCTGTATATACGTCTTCATCCTTATGCTCCAAAAAACATACTTATGTTCATAAAACTGTGGTATTCCATTTTTATATGAGTTGGTACTCTCCATGATCTACCTTTTAGTGGTTAAACTGATTTCTAAAGGAAACTGCTCTGATACCAATTGTTGGATTACTGAGAGGGGGGGGTGAACCAGTAATAGAGCAATTTAATCATTTTTAACCATATAATCCAAGTTTTATATCAATGAAGCATTGCCATCCAATAATTGTAGAGTAAATAAGCAATGGACAAATGAACAAACATACACATACACAATACACCATTTTTTTACGTGGAAATCCAAATCGGGAGAAAACCACAGAATGTTTTTTCTTATATGTCTTGAAGAATTACATTCATTGGAATCACCAACTTCCTTTGTTTTATAGCTACAAGTGGAAGGAGGCTCCAACCCCCTAGTTTCTCAAGCTACAACCTGAGGGAAGCTCCAACTCCCCAATTCTCTGGCTACAACTAGAAGGAGGCTACAACCCCCTATTTTCTCCTGCTACAACCAAAAGGTGGCTACAACCACCTGTCCTTACCCCGTCCTGCCACCCTGAAGTAGAAGTAGAATGATGGAACCACTGTCAACCTGTCACTATGAGATATATCGTTTTACACATGTACCAATAAATATGAACCATGCATTAACCTGTACCTCAACATGTACCATAAACAAGTGCATCAACCATGCATAAACCTGTACCAAATAACCTGTTACATGTACCATAAACAAGTGCATCTAACCATGTACCAATTATGTACCATACATGTGTCAAATACTCATCAACTATGACTCATCAATATGTACCAACATCATCAACTATACACCTCATGTATGTGCCAACTCATCAACTACTTGTCTCAACCATGTACCCAACATGTACCTCAACCAAAATCCCTCATCAATTTCATCATCCAAATCTGATTTGTAGCTTTGTAATAGACCTAGTGTATATGATCACATTCCTACAAACCTTCCTTAACTTCAACAAAAAGAGACTAGCATTTTCATCAAACTTTTCTTTAGTCTCACATGCCTAGTTTTGGATTAGTCAACAACCCTAACTTGAAGTAATCATAACTTTGTACCTGTAATGTATAAAGATATAAAACTGATATACAATGTTATTCAGTGTTTTTTATGCAATTCTTCTAGGTTTCACTACTTGGAACCTCTCAGAAAAGGAGTTATAGCAAAAATGGCATACCTTGTTGAATTTTGGCTTATTCTAGAGAGTGACCTTGTAGAGCGTGCCCCAAACGGAATATTTGTTGAATTTGTTTGAATATATTACAAGACATACTTCATACTAGACCCTAACCAACACATTTTGTTTCACTCAATTTGGATCTGTTATGAAGAAGTTATGACATTTTTACCCGAAACACCTGTTTTTGACTAGTTTCAAGACTAGCCACAAACCCTATTTTCCACGGAGTGTAACTCCAAAAATACAATGATCCAAAAGATGAATTGTTTACCACATATACTTGGATATGTTTTCTCAATGGAATAGAAATTTCACAGTCTAAATCATTATATAAAAACATTTATAACGAAAATGGTGAGATGACCTGTAAATAACATACCTTAGAAAGAAACATCAAAAGAATTTATCCTTCCTTGCATTTTGGCCTTATTTTCTTCACCTTCCCTCAGAATTTTGTCTTAGATATCCTTGGTTACCTAAGACACCTATAGATATTCAATATGCTCAAGTGTGATTAAAATTTGAGAGCCTTGCCTCTTATTTATACTCTCCAAGTAGCTTCCTTAAAAACATCTTCTAGGTCACTTGGCCCCACTTTCCTTATTTTAGGGTTAACCCACTTCTAATTTCTCCATTAAATTTATTATTGAAACAATTTATTTTGTATTCAATTTTAATTATAATACACTCATTACTTCACTTTATTATATACCTTTTAAAATCTCTTAAAGCACTTTGACTACTTTGACCTTTTGGGGCTTCTAGATGACATATGAGGGTCCTCCAACTTCGTAACGCCATAAATCTCAAACCATGAGGAGTTATGTGATGTTCCACATACCACCAGAAATGGAATGACATGTACTATGAATATAGAATAGTATTATCTGAAAATATATCATAACTCATACCGTTATCCATCAAAACAACTTGGGTCCATTACCTAAACCTTTGTGTTGTGGGGATTTCTTTAAGGGTTGAAATCAATGACAACCAACCTTAATCAACAGGGACCTTATCATAGAATCCCTCAACTCTCATCAGTTGGGAAATATTTTTTTAGCTGGGGATCTCAATGTCACACTCTCTCTCGGGGAAACAAAAGAGGGTTTGATAGTCATAGACCCAATCTGTGAATGGGTCAAAGATACGATTCTAGAATGAGATGTAGATGATATCAAGCCTTCCTGTGGAAAATTCACTTTGTCTAACAAAAGAATCAGATCGGGTCACATATCTACTCGCCTTGACAGTTTCTTGGTCCAAAACTCCTTTTTAATCTTAGGTCTTGATGTTGTCTCTAAAATCCTTCCCTTCAGTACCTCTGATCATAAACCAATTCTTCTTGAGCTCTCCAAAGACACAAATTTGGGACCTATCCCCTTATGATTTATGCCCTCTTGGATTCAGTGGGAAGGCTTCAAAGATATGGTACTCAATGTGTGGTAGAAACCAGTTTCTGGATCCCCCTTCATTTTCTGGGAAGAAAATCTTCGTAGGCTAAAAATCACTCTCAAAGATTGGGTTAAAACCATGAAATCTACTCTTAAACAAAGATTGGAAGCTCAACATCAGTTGGAAAGGAATCAAATAAATATGGAAGAAGGTTCTATCACCCCCGACAAATTGGAACAAGATTCAAATCTTCAGTGTGCCCTTCACTCTACATGTAGATTGGAAGAGGATTATTGGAGGAAAAAATACAGAAGCCTCTGGTTAAAAGCAGGTGACAGGAACATCACTTATTTCCACAAATAAGATGAATCTTGGAAACAAGTTAACTCTATAAAGGAAATCCATCTTCAAGACCAGGTAGTCTTTGACTTCAAAGGAATCAAAACATTTTCTCATAATCACTTCAAAGAAATATATATAGAGGAGCCTCATATTCAGAATGAAAACTTCCAACAAATTTTAAACTTGGTTCCCTCTAAACTTTAGTCAAACTCCAACTAGATCCTCACTGCTCTGGTCTCTAGAAGATAAATTAAAAAATATTTAAATGATATGGAATCTAACAAGGCTTCAGGCCCCAATGGTTTTACAGCTGGTTTCCTCAAATCCTGTTGAAAAAAAGTTAAAACATATCTTCATAGAATGGTTCTAAAATCTTAGGCTTGCAACACGATTGGAGAGAATACCAACTCTTCCTTCTTGGCCCTCATTCCTAAAGATAAAGGTGCCATCTCCTTTGACCGATTCCAACCAATTTCACTATGCAATATTGGTTACAAAATCATTACAAAATTGATAGCCAACTGAATTAAAGGAATCCTACCAGCAATCATTCCAGAAAATCAAGGTGGTATTATCAAAGAGAGGAAGATTCTCGATAACATTATTTTGGTCCAAGAAGCCATCCACACATGTATTGTCCAGGGAGAAAAAGGTATTATTTTCAAATTAGATTTGGCTAATGTGTTTGATATAGTTCGTCATGATTTTCTATTTCAGGTAATGCTCTAATTTGGCTCGCCCCTGAATTTATCAATTGGGTGAAATCCTGTATTGGATCCCCTTGGATAGCTTCACTGGTCAATGGCCCGCTGCATATTTCTTCCAAACCTCAAGGGGGATTAGACAAGGTTTCCCTCTTTTTCCTCTTCTCTATGCTATCCAAGCTTCGGTGCTCAGCTTCTAGCTGGAGCATTGTCATCTCCATTGAGATTTATTGGGAATTAGAATGGCAATAGGAGACAAAGAAATAAACCATGCCGAGTTTGTCAATGACACACTTATCTTGGGAGGAGATAGCACTCTCATAGCCAAAAAGTTCAAACAAGATTTAGATATTTACAAGGAGGCTTCAAGGATAAAAATTAATTACAAAAAAATCCAATTTTTTTGTTGGAATTGATCCCCAAGAGAAATGGTGGAAGTCTCAAGATTTCTAGAAATTGAAGGAAAAACTCAGTGGGACACTTTTAAATATCTAGGGATACCCATTTCCAAATCTTTCCCAAATTCAGCTCAGTGGCTTCCTCTTATTGATAAACTGAAGAATCAAATTAACTCATGGGGAACTTCTTGGCTAAATTTGGCAGGGAAACTGGTTCTCATTAAATCAGTTCTCTCCAACATTCTGATCTATCTATGCTCCATATTACTTGCTCAGGCCAGATTCTTCTCCAAGTTCAAGTCTCTTCTCAGACACGTTTTGTGGAAAGGTGGGAAAAACAATGAAAACAAACTTCCACTGGTCAGCTAGGGGAAAATAACTAAGACACTCTCAGAAGAGGGACTCCAAATTCGAGATCTCAAGACTCAAAATCTGGCTCTTGGTGCTAAAATCCTCTGGAATTTGGTAAGAAGGAAACTAACTTGGAGTAAACAAGTTCTTTGGAAAAATTACTTCTCATGGGAAAGGGAAAAATGTATCGATTCAACTTCGAAAGCTTCAAAAGGATCTCCAATTTTCACTATTTTCCAAAAATATCCCTTCCTCTTCAAGATGGATCTTACCTAGATTCTTAGGAATGGGAAAAACATTTGCATCTAGGAGGAATCCATCCTTGGGGATCTTCCTTTGGATTCTTCTCCGGGCACCTCCAATCTTAAATGGTGGCTCCACTCCCAAAATATAAATGTGCTTTGGGATATCTCAATCTGGAACAATGATGAAAGAAGAACCTGGAAACAATGGAATATTTTGAACTGTCCAAACCATTTACGCAATGAATATTTTCTCCTTCTCTTCGGGCTTCAAGGAAAATCTGCTATCACTACACGTATGAAGGATTCTCGTGGTTGGGGCGCTCAATATGGAAATTACATAATAGCTCAAGGATACAATCAGTTTAAAGAAATTCTCAGCCCTCCTCCCAATCTTGTTCTCTCTAAAGGTATTTGGAAAGCCAAAACTCTGCCAAAAGTAGACATTTTATTTGGACTTTGGCCCAAAATAGTATTCTTATAGGAGATAATCTAAAAAAAGAGGTTGGGAAGGTCCCACAAGATACCCTCTTTGTTGTCTATAGGAAGAATCATCCAATCATCTTCTGCTAACCTATCCCTTTGCAAAATAGCTCTGGAATTTATCTCTTGTTCCTTGGTTGAATCAAGTAACTCTCTGAGACAAAATATCAACCTTCCTCAATAGCTAGGATAAACTGTGCCCCTTTTCCATTCACAAGAAAGACAGGCTTAAATTCTGTTGGATGACTCTTCCAAAATTTACTCTCTGGTTTCTCTGGCTGGAACGAAACATCCGCTTCTTCAGAGAAAAAAACTTCACTCCTAATTAGGTGGTAGTCAGAGCTAAGGCACTGCTAGGAGAATTTATTCACTCTCTTTCTCTTCCAGAGAATAATTCTTTTCTCCCTCCTAATGAAGTAGACCGGATGTTGAGCCTAGCCCTGATCCAGATTATTTTCGGCACGAAATGAGAGTGGTCATATAATAAAGAAATGCCCAAAGATATCACAAATATTAAATAATATATCATAAACGTATCATAGATGCAACCATAAACACATATATACAGTAATACATGATTTATATTAATGAAACAAATGTACAGAGACTATAAAATACAGAGTGAAAGACTTGTTAGAATGGTGGCAGCTTATCTCTGAGAAGAGATGTGGCGGCTACTTGCATTCAAAAGAAGATGATTACAATGAGGCCCTGAAGGCATTTTTAAAATAAATAGGAATGTTAAAAACCCTATACATCCAAAAACCTAACCCTAGGAGATGAAGCACCAAAAGTCACGTGGGCCCCATTTGGGTAAGTTAGTACATCAACTTTCTAGGGTCGTAACTTTTGCATATGATCTCCGTTTTAGGCGTATGATAGCCCATTGGAAACGTATCATCGAGGAGATTCATTTTGGGGGATCCATCATGCCTTTATATATAATTGAGAATATATCCCAAAAAACCTTCATTTCGTCCCTCAAAATGGCCCCGAAAGTTAAAACTGCTAAAAATAGTAAATTTCCAAAATTGCCATAAAACTATTTTGAGCGAGTTGGAAAAGGTGGGTGGCCACCGATATCCACCTAGATCAATACTCCCTCCTTAGGAATCAATTTTCTCCATTGCATTGAGTTCCTGAGGGGGAGGGAAAAGAATTTGCTGAATCTACATCTTGGTGAGCTTCTTTTCTTGCTGGAGACGTCGCACTGCTCAGTTTGTGGAATTTTGTCACGAACCCGTTGAGGCTTAAGATGTTCAACAAGTCGAGCTACATGATAGAATGGTGTGCATAAGGAATATTTGTGCTTTTTTGCAACCTTCTCTACCTACTTCTGTTTGATAGAAGGTGCTGGGGCGAGGCTGTAGTGGTTGCAGTGTCCTTCTGTTCCTCTTTTGAACAGATTATGAAGAAGCTGAATTTTGCAGTATGAGATACTACCTTGTAGCACTGTTTAGGTGGAACAATGGTTAGAACTACCTTTGGTATTCTATAGAGATGACCCCCAGAGTAACAATGACACCACGGGGTTGAGACTCATAAATAACATGGTGCTTCCACATATATGGATAGCCCAAGAGAACATCACAGACATCCAGTGGGGAAACAACACATAATACCTCATCCTTGAAGGGATGTATTCGATATGAAAATCGACATTTCTAGCTAACACGGAGATCTCGTCCTTGGCGAAGCCACCCGATGTTGTATGGTTGTGGGTGTGGTGTTGTCAACTATCGCAACCGTTTGATGACCTATACTGAGATGAGGTTCTTCTGTCTTCCGCTATCAACAATAAAATGTAGTGGGGTCCCCTTCACCCACATATGTGAATGAAAAATTCACCCCCCCTCTTCAGAATCTGTTGGTTCTTCTGGTTGAATTGTTGTGATCGCGACAATAACAGTAAGGTTTGTGTCGATGATCTGTCTTTTACCAATATTTTCATAATCAGATTCAGAATCAAGGTTTGGCTCCTTGTCTTTGATCTCATCTACCAATGACTATTTTGAGAGACATTCATCGGTGTTGTGCTAGGGGCTTTTGTGGAAATCAAACCATTTTCAAGTGTCCTTCTTCGTCTTCCCGTGACCCTTCTTTTCATGTGGCTTAGACTAGTTTTTAGGAAGTTGTTTGTTAGGTCCGTCTTTATAATAATTTGGTTGTTGCAGATTTGCAGACCCAAACTTCTGTTTGTTATAGTTCTTAAATTTATGATCAATTTTAACAACATATCGATAAGCAACACCGAGTGATGAGATGTCCAGAAAATCCATTTCAGTTTGGATGTATCTGTGTAGATCCCCACGGTATTTCAGAACCAAATGTCATTCAAATTCTTTGATACCCATCTTGGTGCGCAAGGTATGGAAGGTATTGGTGAAATTCGAAACTACTTGGCCCCTCTATTGCTGCAGTGTGGTCCATCTCATGTACCAGTCCTCATAGTTGCCAACAGGGTAGTAATTTTCCTTTACCACATCCACAAAAATCCCCAAGTGGGCTCGGCCCCATATATTCCAGACTCCTCTATGGAAATTTTCTCACAGTAAGTTTCCCACCAATGTTTGACATGACGGAGAGATTTAAGGAGTGTGAAGGTGATATTTTCTCTATTGGAAAAATTGTGAACAGAGAAATAACCTTCTAGCAGATTTAACCATTTGTCTAGGGCTTCTGCATCTAGTTGTCCTTCAAATACAAGAATATCAAAATTAACTTGTACCTTGAAAAGAGAGGTGCTTCCAAAGTGGCCGCTTGATGAATATGTGCATGTTGCTATCGATGGGAGTTGAAGGATGTGGGAAAAAGTATCCATCATTTTGTCCCTCTATCGTGTGAGAGCTTGCTCAAGCAACAGATTGATAGGATCGTCTGCTCCGTCATTTTTCTTTTCTTCCACCATGGAGGGTTTAATAGGCATGTGAGAGAGATTGTATTCAAGAGAGACAAGCTCGAGACCCAACTTTCTATACTCGGACCTCGTTGGGGACATGCACTGAAAAAACAATCAAGAGCAGCTCTCTCTGATACCACTAATCCATATTATTTTTGGCACAAAATGAGAGCGGAGATATAATAAAGAAATTCCCAAAGATATAGTAAATATTCAATAATATAACATAAATGTATCATAGATGCAACCATAAACACATATATACAGTAATACACGATTTGTATTAATGAAAGAAATGTACAAAGACTGTAAAATACAGAGTGAAAGACTCGCTAGAATGGTGGCATCTTATCTCTGAGAAGAGATGTGACGGCTACTCGCATTTGAAAGAAGATGATTACAATGAGGCCCTGAAGGGCCTTTTTACAATAAACAGGAATTCCAAAAACCCTAGATATCGTACATAAGTCAAGGGATCGTACATGTATATTTAAATCGCAAGGCAAGGATGATAAGATGACCTTGGAACTAACTATGCTAATCTCCCAGATAAGACCGGAGATAGATGCCTTCTTTGTCATTTTAAATCTGCTTCAATCCATACCTTTTTCTGTTAAAAAAAAAATCATCCTAATCAATCAACTAATTGTTATAATTTGTGGAAGCATTAGCTTGAGTATACATGTATACTA
>ML796989.1:77510-98738 GCA_009831015.1 Picea engelmannii
AAACCATGCTAACTCTCCAAAAATAGAGTGTTTGTGATTGGTAAACTAGCACAAAATAATGAAAAGAAAATCATCAAAATATATTTCAATGTACTCTTTGCTTCAATATATTGATTAAAAGTAAATGCATTTTGGCAGTAATAGAAAACTATAATTAAATATTTAAATAATAAATTAAAATTGTTATGAAAATATATGCTTTTGTTTTTTATAGAAGTATTATCTACCACACATATAGAACAATTTGTATTGATATTGTGAGACTTGACATAATGATATTTAATCTTATATCTTTATAACAATATTTAATCTTCTATGTTTATTAAAATTAAAGATAATAATTTAAATGACAATTATATTATTAATAAAAAGAAGTTGAAATATTAATTTGGTTAAAACAAATTATTTTTTCATGTTGTGAATATTTAAAAGAGAAAATGTTTATTAAAATTAAATATAATAATTTGAATGAAAATTATTCATAAAAAAAAGTGAAATGTTACACATTTTCTATAAATATTAATTTAGTTTAAACAAATTATTTTCTCATATTTTGAATATTTAAAATTTAAAAGAGAAAATGAAAAGATAAAAATCTCCATAATGAATATCCTCATTAAACTAATCCAAGAACACCATGCTAACACATTTAAATAGAGTACCAAGTTCTTGTAAATTTGAGACGTGGCTAGAAAGGCACTGGTTCAAGGAGGTTTCTTATCACAAAACTATTTATTTCAATGTTGGAAATGTTGTATCCATCACGATATTTGTACCCATGATGGAAAAGTCTACTGATGTCAAAAGTAGGTTTCTTACAGCGCATGGGAACATTGTCATCTGGTTTCAGAAGCTCCCAATTTAATTCTTTAATTACATCATTGATCATGTCCTTGATATGATTGAGAGCATCTTCCTCTGTTTCTCCGGGATTGTCTTCCATGTAACAATATATACTAGAAGCTTCTTCTCCATGGGCCCTATCCGCCTTCATTCACCATGCCAATACCATCATCATCCCATTTAAAATAAAAACCAAAAATGAATGGCAACATGCAATAAAAATTTCTTGCAATTGCTTTTGACAGGGAGTACCTTGTATCACCGTGTATCACTTCATAATCAAAGGACAACACATGCCAAGTCATTGAGCTTCGATGGAAATTCAACTTCCTTGAGGATGTGAGGAGGAAAGGGAATGTCCATTGTGAGAATGGGTTGCAATGCCGCTACTCGATGAGCAGAGCTAACTTTCCCGTTCTCGTAGTACTCCTCAAATGTTGGCAGATAACCAATGGCGCTCCAGTTTGATTCTTGCATATACGAATCAAAATAATCCTCCCACTGCACACACAAGAAAATTCAGTAATCAGTACCCAGTGGCCAATTTATCGTTGTCAGAAGAAATATTTGTTGCATGAAATGTCAATGTCCATACAGCCTGTTGAGCATAGTCAAGCGTGTCTCTTCCTTGAGCCTTCTCTACCTCTCGATACATTTCATTTATGGTGTCGTAAAGTATCATGTACACTCTTTTCATATATTCTGGAAGGCAATCTGTCGCGGACGGATCCCATCTGGTCATTATACACACAAATATTGGTCAAGTTGGTTAGCGGATAAGCACACAGATATTCTTCAAAAATTCTTTGGATTGATCAACACCACCTCTTAATTGTTGTTGTGAAGAGTTCGAGCTCGTCAACTATTCCAAAGAGGTTGTACATATCGTCGATAATCATGATAACATGAGTCGCTTTCGCAAAGGCAAGTCTGAATGCAGAATGGTGAGGCTCAAACAAAATGGCAGAAGCCCAAGTGTAGTATTCCACATGACGATGTCGAGTGAAGGTCATATGAGGCGAACTTGAATCTTTCCACCATCTACACATACAAATTTAATGGAATTTACTTTATTTTACTACTAAAATCGACTTAAGGAATATATTCAATGAAACACACGACATCACCTCAAGAGAAACTCTCCCTTTTGTGTGGATTGAAAGATGTTGAAATCTAGTTTTGCAAGTTCTAGAAGTTTCTATGTCTTCATATATGATTTCTTGAACACAAAGAAAAATATCCATTCAAAATACTTATAAATGAAAGAGAAGGTGTCAATGTGACTAAAATACAAAGCTATGAAAGGATGGTACTAGTCATACGTATTATGAGTGTCCTGTCCAAAGATGTCAATGTAATTCCTTGCTTCCAATCGTGGAAAATTTGTGTGCCAACCTTCTTCCAGAACATCCCCTGTCTGCAACTTGAAACATTAAAACGCATAAAGAAACCAACAAAAGTGGTCTATGTGTGAATGAGCAAATATGTAATATTAATAGTTCTCACCTCTTGTGAAAGACTGGAGACTGGTATCTTTTGTAGAGATTCTTTCAAATATTTTGTGGAGAAGATTTCAGCCTCTTCCATGATTTTCTCATCGGGAAAGGCAATGAGGGAAGCCCAATATAAATTGACAATGCTTCTCATCTCTCCCTCTGTCTCACTGGGAGAGCATGCAAACTACCCATTTTGATCTTTGAAATGTTTCAAAACATCTGCAATCAAAGGAATTTTTTTTATTAATCTTAGACGACAGTTTGGCCATCATTCTGAAAGAAATTCAATGAATGATTTATTAATAAAATGTGGATATATACGTGCAAAGACCGGGTAACCATGTAGTCAAATACTTCAAAGCCCCAAGGCAGTTGAGTTAATATCAGGAACAACACTTTCTACCCCACATCCAATGCCCTTTTGGTTCCAATAACTGCAGGTCAAAAGAACATGTCATTATAATCCTGTGAATTCGTTATGTAAGAATAAATAAATAATGGTGACTGGCCTGTAAACATAATCAAGGGATGATTTTATCTCATTTTTTAAATGATTTACAATCCCCAAATGTTCAAATCTATCGACCATCCAAAGGTGTTGAATGAGATCATTGAGGGGACTGAATTCTCTGTTTTGCAATGACATTGAATTGAACATCTTCTTTACTTCATCAATCAGTCCGTCGGGAATTGACGGTAGGTATAGAGGTAAGATTCCTTTAATTTGTTTTAATTGTAATTGTATTGGTCATTTTGCTAACAGATGTGCTCATAATAAAAAGAGAAATTATGAAGGTTACTCAAAAGGAAAACTAACATATAAAGGAAAAATAACTACAAAGAAAGTTTTCAAGAAAATCTTATGCACCAAAGAAGACATCTTATCATCAGATGAAGATGAAGTCAATGACAATGAGATAAGAAGAGTTCTATTCATGGAAGTAGAAGACTTTGATAAAGAATACTCTGAAGAAGAATATGAGGAAGCTGAAGAAGAATATGAAGAAGTCGAAGAAAAAATTGAAGAGGCAGAAGTTGACTACCGAGAAGAATTGGTGTGTGCCATAGAAGTTATTAGAAGAGAAAAGAAAAAAAAAACAAGAAACTACAGGCAGAACTAGACAAGAAAAAATATACTCAAGAACTAGAACAAATGATCACAAATTTGAAGGTTCAAATAGAAGAAGATAATATAATTGAAGAAGCACTCGAAGAACAACTAGAAGAAAAGGATAGGAGCATTGGAAATTTGGAAGCAGAGATTGTCACATTAAGAAAGGATATTCAAAAGAAAAATATGCAGAATAGATCAAAAGTTTTGGATCACATTATCAATTGTCAAAAATCTCATATTGACAAGTCCAGACTTGGATACAATCAAACAGAAAAGGGATCAAGCTCCAAAACAACAGAGCAAGAAACATATCCAAAAATCTATGCAGAAACAATCAAAGGGGATAGGAAGATATACAAGGAAGATTACAGGGACACTCCTCCATCGAGAAGATTCAGAGTTTAGAATAAACAACAAACAGATAGGACTCAAGAAGAAGAAGGATTCATAAGAGGAACTCCTTTCAGAAGATCTTCAACTCCCGGGTATCAAACTATATTTTTTGGTTTATGTTATGCATGTAATAATTTTGGACATAAAGTTGTGAATTGCAAAACTAATAATAGGAACATACACAACTTTGAAAGTCATACACAAAAGGGTTATCCAAGAAGGCCTAGTGAAACACAGAGAAGAAGTTACAACAGGTTTGAATATTTGAGCACTGAAGTGGAATGTTAAAAATGTAACAACTTTGGACACATGGCCAAATATTGCAGAATGACAGACCCTCCTAGAGAACCGCAACAGAATAACAACAATCATAGTCGGGAACCTCAGAAAAGGACATGGATAAGAAAGAATAATTAGTATATCAATGAAGAATGCACACTCGCTCTACAATCTAAGTAGAAGAAACATGGTTGGTATGTTGACAGTGGTTGTTCAAAACACATGACAGGTGATAGAGACAGGTTGTTGGAAGATTGGTTGTTGTCATTGATGTCAACCCTAGTCATTGGTTTTGGACCGCAAGATTGATGAAGGTATTTGCACATGAAGGACAATGCACATGCTGATACAACACACATGGATGGATAATATACATCATTTTGTTTCCAGTGGTATGTGCCACATCATGTGGATCCTCATGGTTGAGGATAAATTATTTTTTGAAGATGACAAAGTGAATTGAAGAAGGAAATACAGGTCGGCCCTAAAGACAATTAAAGAAAAGAATTACAAAATAAGAAAGTGTTAGGTCATCCCTAATGTTAAAATAAAGTGACATAAATGGTATAAATACATATCATTATACATTCATTTTATATATAAGTCGAATTTCAGAGGAAATCACAAGTAACGAAGGTCGGATTTCAAGGGAGGATGAAGTATTTTGGTGATGTGTTCTAAGGTATGTTATTTACATGTCATCTTACCATTTTTGATATAAATTTTTTTCCAGAATGACTTAGATGTTGAAATTGATATGGTATTGAGAAGACATATCAAGGTAACTTTGGTAAAAAAAATATCTCTTTATGCATTACAATTTTGGAGATTATGTGGAAGATAGGGCTTTGGACTAGTCCTGAAGCTAGTCAATAAACAGGTATTCCATGTAAAACACTCATAAATTATTCATAGAGAATCCAAATGAAGTGAGACCAATTTAATTGGAAAGATAAAGGACTTTGGTTTCTTATGTGCGATTTTTAGAATCTGATGTTAAATATTGAGCATGAGGCATTCTATACAAGTTTTCTCTCCTGAATAAACCATAATTGAATCAAGGTCTAGCATTCTCTCTATAACTTCTTTTTGAGAAGGATTCAAGGAGTGAAAATTGGAGAAGTTTTAGAGAATACATTGAGTAATATTTTCTACAGGATCAGAGTATTAGAAGAATTGAAGAATTGCAGAAGTTGAAGAAGTCTCAAGAAGCATTATCAGGTTCTATGTGATGGTTGTGATGATTTAATGTGAATTTTTATTATTTCTCATATATTCTTGGGTGGAAGGAAGGGGCAAGGATGGAGAGGTCAACCCTCTCTTGATATTGGATGATTGTATCTTCCTCTTGGAGGTTTATCCCTCCATTTATATTTGGAAGTTATAGGTACCTTTGGAAGTTATTACTTCCCTTGAACAATAACTATTGATTATTTCTCATATATTGTGCATGGTTTATTGTGGTGTATTGGTGTAACTATTATACTATTGTTCATTGCTCATTGGATATAATTGAATGGTTTAAGTATAAGTTGAAAAAAAAAAACATTGTACTTGATACTAATTCACCCCCTCTCAGTATCAACAATTGGTATCAAAGCAGGTTGCCTTGAGAACAATTTAACCACTGGAAGGAAAATTTTGAGCAAAGATGGATGGCCATGAGCACATTTCAAATGGGATTCAAAGATTTGATGGAAGAAATTATGCATACTGGAGTGATAGAGTGAAAATTTACCTAACAATGTTGGGAGTAGACATTTGGTACTCCATTGTAAATGGATATGTAACCCCAAATAATGCTGCAACTGATCCAAATGAGAAGAAGCTTATGAGTTGTAATTAAAAATCCAGACATGTTATTCTAGGAGCATTGGAACCAACCATTGCTAGCAAAGTGATGGGTTGCAACATTGCTAAAGAGATATGGGACAAACTCAAGATTACCTAAGAAGGTGATCGAAAAGTTAAGCAGGTCAAGCTTCAACGACATAGAGAAGAATTTGAAAATTTGAAGATGAATGAAAATGAAGATATTGCAACCTATTTTCTTAGAGTTGATGAAGTTGTTAATGATATCAAAGGATTAGGTGAAGAGCTCTATGAATCCTTGATTGTACAAAAAGTGTTGAGATCACTTCTCTTGAAGTATAATGCTAAGGTCTCTTCCATTGAAGAAACTAGGGACTTGACCAAAATGATAATGGATGAATTACATGGGTCTCTTATAGAATATGAAATGAGAATAGGTACATAAAGTGACCAGCCAAACAATGAAGCAAATTTTAAATCCATAAAGAAGACAAAAGACAATGATAACGACCTTGATGAAGAAATAGAAAAATTCGTAAGAAGGTTCCATAAGGGAAGTGGAAGATACAAAGGTAAGTCTCCTCTCAAATTCTTTAACTGTAGTAGAATAGGACATATTGTTGAAAACTGCTACTATAAAAAAAGAAGTCTCAACAGTAAAAAGAGATTCTACTCCAAGGATGATGATATCTCCTCAGATGAGAGTGATGAAGAAGATAATGATGGAGGAGAATTCATCTTCATAACCCAAGAAACCTGGGATGATTATCAAAAGAATTCTAAAGAAGAATAAATCATTTCTGAAGAAGATTCATATGAAGAGACCAACCTTGATTCCTTTTGGGGATACAAATACAATGCAGAGAGTGAACAAGAATATGAGAATCTTAAAATGTTGAAGTATGTTGAAATTGAAAACAAAAATCTTAGAAACACAAAAATAATACTAAGAGGTGAACTGAGTAGTTGTGAAGAAGAGAATTACAAGCTTGAAAATACCATTGATATCCTGAAGGAACAATTAGAAGATTATGACAAATTGAAAGAAGAATTAGATCACACAAAAGGGGAGCCACTATTGACAATAGAAAAGTTGAAGAAGTTCGAAAAAAGCACTGAAAAATTAGATGAAATCCTTAGCAGTCAAAGATCTCCAAATGAAAAGACAGGACTAGGATACAATGATAGTTTGAAGACAACAAAACAAGAGAAGGAAGATGAAAATGATCAAACCAACAATCCAAAACAAGTTGAACAACAAGAAAGAAGACTAAAATTTAGAAGGAATGAGACATCAAGAAGATCCTCTCCCATCATGTATAAAAGCAATCATTATGAAGGAAACTAGAGAAGAATAGATCATGAACCCAGATGGATCACACCACAAAGAAGATCACTTACTCCCAGGTATCAAAATTTCTTTCTTGGACATTGTTATACTTGTGGAAATTTTGGACACAAGGCAATCAATTGTAGAATCAATTAAAGGCATAATTATGCAAGCTACATGAATGGTGAAAATAGTAGATATGGAAATGTTTCTAGAATGGAAGAAATCTGTTTGCTTTTAGCTTATGCATGCTCCAAAAATATTAAAGTGTATCAGATGGACGTAAAATCCACTTTTTTGAATGGGGAACTTGAATAAGAAGTCTACATTGAACAACCAGAAGGATATCAGTTGTCATAAAACGCAAATTATGTGTGTAAATTAAAGAAGGCCTTATATGGTCTAAAACAGGCTCCTAGAGAATGGTACTCTAGAATGGATAAGTATCTACAGTAGGTAGGGTTCAGAAAAGAAAGTGCAGACAACAACCTCTACATCAAGGTAAGTCAAGGTAATATTTTATTAATCGAAGTTTATGTTGATGATATTATTTTTGGTAGTGATGATGAAAGGTTAAGACATAAATTTGCAAAGGATATGCAGAATGAATTTGAAATGTCATTACTTGGAGAACTATCCTTCTTTCTGGGACTTCATATACGTCAAAGAAACCAAGGATTTTTTATTTCTGAAACCAAGTATATCAGAGAAATGATAAAGAGGTTCGGAATGGAAGATTGCAAACCAGTTATCACTCCCATGCAAACTAGTTGCAAGTTAAGAAAAGATGATGATTTAAAGTCTACATATCAGAGGAAATACAAGTCAATGATTGGAAACCTACTATTTGTGACAACATCCAGACCAGATGTAATGCAGGAAGTTGTATAGGTGGCACAATTTAAAGAAGTACCAAAGGAATCACATGTATGAGCAATAAAGAGGATTTTCAGATATCTCAAAGGAACATAAGAGTTTGGATTATGTTATCCAAAAGGAAAGGATCTATCACTGATTGCCTACATAGATGCAGATTGGGCAGGTTGTATTGATGACCGACAAAGCACCAGTAAAGCAACGTTCTAATTGGGTGAGTGTTTAGTATCATGGCTAAGCAAGAAACAATCATTAGTATCTTTATCTACAGCCGAGGCAGAGTATATTGCAACAACATCATGTTGTAAACATGTTCTTTGGATGAAACAAACTCTGACAGATATACAGGTTTAGTATGATGAGCCCATTCCAATCTATTGTGATAATACAAGTGCCATCAGTATCTCAAAGAACCCGGTGATGCACTCCAAGACGAAGCACATTCCAATCATGTATCACTTTCTACGGGAGCAGGTTGCAGAAAAGAACATCAGAGTTGAGTATGTGGGCACAAAAGAAAAAGTGGCAGACATATTTACAAAACTAGTGTCCTTCCTCATCTTCCTGTGACCCTTCCTTTCCTGTGGCTTAGACTGGTTTTTAGGAAGTTGTTTGTTAGTTCCGTCTTTATCATACTTTGGTTGTTGCAGATTTGCAGACCCAAACTCCCCTTTGTTCTAGTGATTAAATTTATGCTCAATTTTAACAACATATCGATAAGAAACACCGAGTGATGAGATGTCCAGAAAATCCATTTCAGTTTGAATGTATCTGTGTAGATCCCCATGGTATTTCAGAACCAAATTTCATTCAGAGTCTTTGATACCCATCTTGGTGCACAAGGTATGGAAGGTATTGGTGAACTTTGGAGCTACTTGGCCCCTCTATTGCCGCAGTGTGGTCCATCTCATGTACTGGTCCTCATAGTTGCCAACAGGGTAGTAATTTTCCTTTACCACATCCACAAAAATCCCCAAGTGGGCTTGGCCCCATATATTCCAGACTCCTCTATGGAACTTTTATCCCAGTAAGTTTCCCACCAATGTTTGACATGAGGGAGATATTTAAGGAGTGCAAAGGTGATCTTTTGTCTATTGGAAAAATTGTGAACAAAGAAATAACCTTCTAGCAGATTTAACCATTTGTCTAGGGCTTCTGCATCTAGTTGTCCTTCAAATACAGGAATATCAAAATTAACTTGTACCTTGAAAGGAGAGGTGCTTACAAAGTGGCCACTTGATGAATATGCCCATGTTGCTATCGACGGGAGTTGAAGGACGTGGGAAAAAGTATCCATCATTTTGTCCCTCTATTGTGTGAGAGATTGCTCAAGCAACAGATTGATAGGATCGTCTGCTCCGTCATTTTTATTTTCTTCCACCATGGAGGGTTTATTGGGCGTGCGAGAGTGATTTTATTCAAGAGAGACAAGATCGAGACCCAACTTGCTATACTCAGACCTCGTCAGGGACATGCACTAAAAAAACGATCAAGAGCAACCCACTTTGATACCACTAATCCATCTTATTTTTGGCACAAAATGAGAGCGGAGATATAATAAAGAAATGCCCAAATATATCGTAAATATTCAATAATATAACATAAATGTATCATATATGCAACCATAAACACATATATACAGTAATACATGATTTCTATTAATGAAAGAAATGTACAAAGACTGTAAAATACAGAGTCAAAGACTCGCTAGAATGGTGGCAACTTATCTCTAAGAAGAGATGTGACGGCTACTCGTATTTGCAAGAAGATGATTACAATGAGGCCCTGAAGGCCTTTTTACAATAAAAAGGAATGCAAAAAACCCTAGATATCCAAAAACCTAACCCTAGGAGATGAAGCACCAAAAGTCTTGTGGGCCCCGTTTGGGTAAATTAGTAGATCAACTTCCTAGGGTCGTAACTTTTGCATATGATATCCATTTTAGGCGTATGATAACCCGTTGAAAAGGTATCATCGAGGAGATTCATTTTGGGGGATCAATAATGCTGCATCTATCCTTGAGAAGCTCGATCCTGAAAAACCTTCATTTCGGCCCTCAAAATGGCCTCGGAAGTTAAAACTGCTAAAAATAATAAATTGCCAAAATTGCCAGAAAATTGTTTTGACCCAGTTGGAAAAGGTGGGTGGCCACTGATATCCACCTTGATCAAGCCCCAAAGGCCTGTGGTGCTATTTTTTCTTACTCTTCTCAGCTGGATCTTTAGTAAATCCGTATGGACCCTCTTAGCTTTTCAAATTGGAGGAAGGTGCTTCATCAACAGGCTCTATTTTTTTATGGAGATTTTAAAGGGAATCTAGGGGTGGCAGGAGGGGGTGAGGTTCTCCTAATCCCATATGAAAAAACTGAATTTACTCTCTCTTGGGGAATGGGAGATGACACCAACAATATCGTTGAAGCTCTCGCACTTTGGCAAGGACTCTATCAAGTTTTGGCTATGAAAGTTAAGGAGGTTATTGTTTTTGGAGACTCTCGAGTGATCATCTAGGCTTTAAACACCCATGCCCTCCCCCACAACATGAGTCTCTGGAAACTAATCCGAAAAATCATGATTTTACTCCCTTCCTTTCACAAAATCAAATTCTTTCACATTTTGCGGTATCTGAATCGAGAAGCAGATAAAGCATCTAACACAGCAACCCGACTAAGCAAAGGGACCTTGTGTATCAATGGAAATACCCAAATTTTTAATATCCCCTAGCATCATCGGCTTATTAGAAAGATGTTCTCCTCAGAAGTCAAGGGATCATACATGTATAGCTAAATCGCAAGGCAAGGATTATAAGATGACCTTGGAACTAACTATGCTAATCTCCCAGATAAGACCGGAGATAGATGCCTTCTTTGTCATTTTAAATCTGTTTCAATCCATACCTTTTTCTGTTAAAAAAAAATCATCCTAATCAATCAACTAATTTTTATAATGTGTGGAAGCATTAGCTTGAGTATACATGTATACTAGAATTGTCAAAAAAAAAAACCCATGCTAACTCTCCAAAAATAGAGTGTTTGTGATTAGTAAACTAGCACAAAATAATCAAAATAAAATCATCAAAATATATTTCGATGTACTCTTTGCTTCAATATATTGATTGAAAGTAAATGCATTTTGGCAGTAATAGAAAACTATAATTAAATATTTAAATCATAAATCAAAATTGTTATGAAAATATATGCTTTTGTTTTTTTATAGAAGTATTATCTACCACACATATAGAAAAATTTGTATTGATATTGCGAGACTTGACATAATGATATTTAATCTTGTATCTTTATAACAATATTTAACCTTCTATGTTTATTAAAATTAAATATAATAATTTAAATGACAATTATATTATTAATAAAAAGAAGTTGAAATATTATTTTGGTTAAAACAAATTATTTTTTCATGTTATGAATATTTAAAAGAGAAAATGTTTATTAAAATTAAATATCATAATTTGAATGAAAATTATTCACAAAAAAAGTGAAATGTTACACATTTTCTATAAATATTAATTTGGTTGAAACAAATTATTTTCCCATATTTTGAATATTTAAAATTTAAAAGAGAAAATGAAAAGAGAAAAATCTCCACAATGAATATCCTCATTAAACTAATCCAAGAACACCATGCTAACTCATTTAAATAGAGTATCAAGTTCTTGTAAATTTGAGATGTGGCTAGAAAGGCACTGGTTCAAGGAGGTTTCTTATCACAAAACTCTTTATATCAATGTTGGAAATGTTGTAGCCATCTCGATATTTGTACCCATGATGGAAAAGTCTACTGATGTCAAAAGTAGGTTTCTTGCAGCACATGGGAAAATTTTCGTCTAGTTTCAGAAGCTCCCGATTTAATTCTTTAATTACATCATTGATCATGTCATTGATATGATTGAGAGCATATTCCTTTGTTGCTCCAGGATTGTCTTCCATGTAACAAGATATACTAGAAGCTTCTTCTCCACGGGCCCTATCCGCCTGCATTCACCATGCCAATACCAACATCATCCCATTTAAAATCAAAACAAAAAATGAATGGCAACATGCAATAAAAATTTCTTGCAATTGATTTTGACAGGGAGTACCTTGTAGCACCATGTATCACCTCGTAATCGAAGGACATCACATGCCAAGTCATTGAGCTTTGATGGAAAGTCAACTTCCTTGAGCATGTGAGGAGGAAAGGGAATGTCCATTGTGAGCATGGGTTGCAATGCCGCTACTCGATGAGCAGAGCTAACTTTCCCGTTCTCATAGTACTCCTCAAACGTTGGTAGATAACCAGTGATGCTCCAGTTTGATTCTTGCATATACGAATCAAAACAATCCTCCCACTGCACACACAAGAAAATTCAGTAATCACTACCCAGTGGCCAATTTATCGTTGTCACAAGAAAATTCAGTAATCACTACCCAGTGGCCAATTTATCGTTGTCAGAAGAAATATTTGTTGCATGAAATGTCAATGTCCATACAGCCTGTCGAGCATAGTCGAGCGTGTCTCTTCCTTGAGCCTTATCTACCTCTCGATACATTTCATTTATGGTGTCGTAAAATATTATGTACACTCTTTTCATATATTCTGGAAGGAAATATGTCGTGGACGGATCCCATATGGTCATTATACACACAAATATTGGTCAAGTTGGTTAGCAGATAAGCACACAGATATTCTTCAAAAATTCTTTGGATTGATCAAAACTACCTCTTAATTGTTGTTGTGAAGAGTTCGAGCTCCTCAACTATTCCAAAGAGGTCATAGATATCGCCGAGAATCATGATAACATGACTTGCTTTCTCAAAGGCAAGTCTGAATGCAGAATGGTGAGGCTAAAACGAAATGGCAGAAGCCCAAGTGTAGTATTCCACATGACGATGTCGAGTGAAGGTCATATGAGGCGAACTTGAATATTTCCACCATCTATACATACAAATTTAATGGAATTTACTTTATTGTACTACTAAAATCGACTTAAGGAATATATTCAATGAAACACACGACATCACCTCAAGAGAAACTCTCCCTTTTGTAAGGATTGAAAGATGTTGAACTCTAGTTTTTCAAGTTCTAGAAGTTTCTCTCTCTTCATATATGATTTCCTGAACACAAAGAAAAGTATCCATTCAAAATAATTATAAATGAAAGAGGAGCTGTCAATGTGACTAAAATACAAAGCTATGAAAGGATGGTACTAGTCGAACGCATTATGAGTGTCCTGTCCAAAGACGTCCATGTAATTCCTTGCTTCCAATCGTGGAAAATTTGTGTGCCAACCTTGTTCTAGAAAATCCCTTGTCTGCAACTTGAAACACTAAAATGCATAAAGAAACCAACAAAAGCGGTCTATGTGTGAATGAGAAAATATGTAATATTAATAGTCCTCACCTCTCATGAAAGGGTGGAGACCAATAGCTTTTGTAGAGCTTCTTTCAAATATTTTGTGGAGAAGATTTCAGCCTCTTCCATGACTTTTTCACCGGGAATGGAAATGAGGGAAACCCGATATAAATTGACAATGCTTCTCATCTCTCCCTCTGTCTCATTGGGAGATCATGCAAACTACCCATTTTGATCTTTGAAATGTTTCAAAACGTCTGCAATCAAAGGATATTTTTTTATTAATCTTAGACGACAGTTTGGCCATCATTCTGAAAGAAATTCAATGAATGATTTACTAATAAAATGTGTATATATACCTGCAAAGACCGAGTAACCATGTAGTCAAAGAGTTTGAAGCCCCAAGGCAGTTGAGTTAAGATCAAGAACAACACTTTCTACCCCACATCCAATGCCCTTTTGGTTACAATAATTGCAGGTCAAAAGAATGTGTCGTTATAATCCTATAAATTCATTATGTAAGCATAAATAAATAATGGTGACTGACCTGTAAACATTATCAAGGTATTATTTTATTTCATTTCTGAAATTCTTGTCGATCCCTAAAAGTTCAACGCTATCGACCATCCAAAGTTGTTGAATGAGATCATTGAGGGGACTGAATTCTCCATCTTGCAATGACATTGAATTGAACATCTTCTTTACTACATCAATCAGTCTGTCGGGAACTGACGGTAGGTATAGAGGTAAGCTTCCTTTAATTTGTTTTAATTGTAATGGTATTGGTCATTTTTATAACAAATGTGTTCATAATAAAAAGAGAAATTATGAAGGTTACTCAAAAGGCAAAGAAACATATAAAGGAAAAAGAACTACAAAGAAAGTTTTCAAGAAAATCTTATGCACCAAAGAAGACATCTTATCATCAGATGAAGATGAAGTCAATGATTATGAGACAAGAAGAGTTATATTCATGGCAGTAGAAGACTCTGATAAAGAAGACTCTGAAGAAGAATATGAAGAAGATGAAGAAGAATATGAAGAAGTCGAAGAAAAAATTGAAGAGGCATAAGTTGACTACCGAGAAGAATTGATGTGTGATATAAAAGTTATCAGAAGAGAAAAGAAAAAAAACAGGAAACTACAAGCGGAACTAGACAAGAAAAAATATAATCAAGAACTAGAACAAATGATCACAAATTTGAAGGTTCAAATAGAAGAAGATAAAATAATTGAAGAAGCACTCGAAGAACAACTAGAAGAAAATGATAGGAACATTGGAAATTTGGAGGAAGATATTGTCACATTAAGAAAGGATATTCAAAAGAAAAATATGCAGAATAGCTCAAAAGTTTTGGATGACATTATCAACAGTAAAAAATCTCATCTTGACAAGTTCGGACTTGGATACAATCAAACATAAAAGGGATCAAGCTCCAAAACAACAGAGAAAGAAACATATCCAAAAAGCTATGCAGAAACAATCAAAGGGGATAGGAAGATATACAAGGAAGATTACAGGGACATTCCTCCACCGACAAGATTCAGATTTCAGAATAAACAATAGACAGATAGGAATCAAGAAGAAGAAGGATTCATAAGAGCACCTCCTTTAAGAATATCTTCAACTCCCGGGTATCAAACTATATTTTTTGGTTTATGTTATGCATGTATTAATTTTGGACATAAAGTTGTGAATTGCAAAACTAATAATAGGAACATACACAACTTTGAAAGTCATACACAAAAGGGTTATCCAAGAAGGCCTAGTGAAACATAGAGAAGAAGTTACAACATGTTTGAATCTTTGAGCACTGAAGTGGAATGTTAAAAATGTAACAACTTTGGACACATGGCCAAATATTGAAAAATGACAGACGCTCCTAGAGAACCGCAACAAAATAACAACAGTCACAGACAAGAACCACAGAAAAAGACATGGATAAGAAAGCAGAATCAGTATAGCAATGAAGAATGCACACTCGCTCTACAAGCTAAGAAGAAGAAACATGGTTGGTATGTTGTTAGTGGTTGTTCAAAAAACATGATAGGTGATAGAGACAGGTTGTTGTCATTGATGTCAACCCTAGTCATTGGTTTTGGACTGCAAGATTGATGAAGGTATTTGGACATGAAGGACAATGCACATGAAGCTACAACACACATGGATGGATAATATACATCATTTTGTTTCCAGTGGTATGTGTCACATCATGTGGATCCTCATGGTTGAGGATAAATGAATTTTTGAAGATGACAAAGTGAATTGAACAAGGAAATACAGGTCGGCCCTAAAGACAATTAAAGAAAAGAATTACAAAATAAGAAAGTGTTAGGTCATCCCTAATGTTAAAATAAAGTGACATAAATGGTATAAATAAATATCATTATACATTAATTTTATATATAAGTCTAATTTCATAGGAAATCACAAGTAAAGAAGGTCGGATTTCAAGGGAGGATGAAGTCTTTTGGTGATGTGCTCTAAGGTATGTTATTTACAGTTCATATTACCATTCTTGATATAACTTTTTTTCTAGAATGATTTAGATGTTGAAATTGATATGGTATTGAGAAGACATATCAAGGTAACTTTGGTAAAAAAATTATCTCTTTATGCACTACAATTTTGGAGATACACTCTGTGGAAGATAGGGCTTTGGACTAGTCCTGAAGCTAGTCAATAAACAGGTATTCCATGTAAAACACTCATAAATTATTCATAGAGAATCCAAATGAAGTGAGACCAATTTAATTGGAAATATAAAGGACTTTAGTTTCTTGTGTGTGATTTTTAGAATCTGATGTTAAATATTGAGCGTGGGGCATTCTATACAAGTTTGCTCTCCTGAATAAACCAAAATTGAATCAATGTCTAGCATTCTCTCTATAACTTCTTTTTGGGAAGGATTCAAGGAGTGAAAATTGGAGAAGTTTTAGAGAATGCATTGAGTAATATTTTCTATCGGATCAAAGTATTCCAAGAATTGAAGAATTTCAGAAGTTGAAGAAGTCTCGAGAAGCATTATCAGGTTCTATGTGATGGTTGTGATGATTTAATGTAAAGATTTATTAGTTCTCATATATTCTTGGGTGTAAGGAAGGGGAAAGGATGTAGAGGTCAACCCTCTCTTGATATTGGATGATTTTATCTTCCTCTTGGAGGTTTATCCCTCCATTTATATTTGGAAGTTATAGGTACCTTTGGAAGTCATTACTTCCCTTGAACAATAACTATTTATTATTTCTCATATATTGTGCATGGTTTATTGTGGTGTATTGGTGTAACTATTATACTATTGTTCATTGATCATTGGATATAATTGAATGGTTTAAGTATAAGTTGAAAAAAAAAAATTGTACTTGATACTAATTCACCCCCTCTCAATATCAACAATTGGTATCAAAGCAGGTTGCCTTGAGAACAGTTTAACCACTGGAAGGAAAATCCTGAGCAGAGATGGATGGCCATGAGTACATTTCAAATGGGTTTCAAATATTTGATGGAAGAAATTATGCATACTGGAGTGATAGAGTGAAAACTTACCTAACAATGTTGGCAGTAGACATTTGGTACTCTGTTGTAAATGGATATGTAACCCCAAATAATGCTCCAACTGATCCAAATGAGAAGAAGCTTATGAGTTGTAATTAAAAATCCAGACATGTTATTCTAGGAGCATTGGAACCAACCATTGCTAGCAAAGTGATGGGTTGCAACACTACTAAAGAGATATGGGACAAACTCAAGAGTACCTAAGAAGGTGATCGAAAAGTTAAGCAGGTCAAGCTTCAACGACATAGAGAAGAATTTGAAAATTTGAAGATGAATGAAAATGAAGATATTGCAACCTACTTTCTTAGAGTTGATGAAGTTGTTAATGCTATCAGAGGATTAGGTGAAGAGATCGATGAATTCTTGATTGTAAAAAAAGTGTTGAAATCACTTCTCTTGAAGTATGATGCTAAGGTCTCTTCCATTGAAGAAACTAGGGACTTGACCAAAATGACAATGGATGAATTACATGGGTCTCTTATAGCATATGAAATGAGAATAGGTATAGAAAGTGACCAGCCAAACAATGAAGCAACCTTTAAATCCATAAAGAAGACAAAAGACAAGGATAACGACCTTGATGAAGAAATAGCAAAATTCGTAAGAAGGTTCCAGAGGGGAAGTGGAAGATACAAAGGTAAGTCTCCTCTCAAATTCTTTAACTGTGGTAGAATAAGACATATTGTTGAAAACTGCTACTATAAAAAGAGAAGTCTCAACAATAAAAAGAGCTTCTACTCAAGGATGATGATATCTCCTCAGATGAGAGTGATGAAGAAGATAATGATGGAGGAGAATTCATCTTCATAACCCAAGAAACCTGGGATGATTATCAAAAGAATTCTAAAGAAGAATAAATCATTTTTGAAGAAGATTCATATGAAGAGACCAACCTTGATTCCTTTTGGGGATACAAAGACAATGTAGAGAGTGAACAAGAAGATGAGAATCTTGAAACGTTGAAGTATGTTGAAACTGAAAATAGAAAGCTTAGAAACACAAAAATAATACTAAGAGGTGAACTGAGTAGTTGTGAAGAAGAGAATTACAAGCTTGAAAAGACCATTGATAGCCTGAAGGAACAATTAGAATATTATGAGAAATTGAAAGAAGAATTGGATCACATAAAAGGGGAGCTACCATTGACAATAGAAAAGTTGAAGAAGTTCAAAAAAAGCACTGAAAAATTAGATGAAATCCTTAGCAGTCAAATATCTCCAAACGAAAAGACAGGACTAAGATACAATGACAGTTTGAAGACAACAAAACAAGAGAATGAAGATGAAAATTATGAAACCAACACTCCAGAACAAGTTGAACAACAAGAAAGAAGACTAGAATTTAGAAGGAATGAGACATCAAGAAGATCCTCTCCCATCATGTATGAAAGAAATCATTATGAAGGAAACTACAAAAGAATAGATCGTGAACCCAGATGGACCACACCACAAAGAAGATCACTTACTCCGAGGTATCAAAATTTATTTCTTGGACATTGTTATACTTGTGGAAATTTTGGACACAAGGAAATCAATTGTAGAATCAATGGAAGGCATAATTATGCAAGCTACATGAATGGTGAAAATAGTAGATATGGAAATGTCCATAGACCTGTCAACAAAAAATATAATCCATTTGACCCATTAATGGATCAAAATATTGTATGTTACAAGTGCAATAATCTTGGTCACAAACCACAAGATTGCAGAGAGATGAAGGAACATAATCATATGCCAAATGTTTGTATACCAACTACAACATGGAAAAGGAAATAAATTCCACAAAATGAAAACTGTCAAATAACATTGGTTGCTAAAGAATGCAAAGAAGAATAATGAATCCAATTTGGAATAAGGCCATGGATGAAGAATTGGATCAAATAGAGAAAAATGTCACTTGGGAATTGGTTCCAGGACCAAAGAATAAGAATGTGATCGTCACAAAATGGGTTTTTAGGAATAAATTGACTGAAGATGGACAGGTTACAAGGAACAAAGATAGATTGGTATGTAAAGGATATGCACATATTGAAGGAATCGACTTTGAAGAGACATTTGCCCTAGTTTCTAGAATGGAAGCAATCTGTTTTCCTTTAGCTTATGCATGCTCCAAAAATATTAAAGTGTATCAGATGAACATAAAATCCTCTTTTTTGAATGGGGAACTTGAAGAAGAAGTCTACATTGAACAACCAGAAGGATATCAGTTGTCATAAAACGCAAATTATGTGTGTAAATTAAAGAAGGCCTTGCATGGTCTAAAACAGGCTCCTAGAGCATGATACTCTAGAATGGATAAGTATCTACAGTAGGCAGGGTTCAGAAAAGAAAGTGAAGACACCAACCTCTACATCAAGGTAAGTCAAGGTAATATTTTATTAATCAAATTTTATGTTGATGATATTATTTTTGGTAGTGATGATGAAAGGTTAAGCCAGAAATTTGCAAAGGATATGCAGTATGAATTTGAAATGTCGTTACTTGGAGAACTTTCCTTCTTTCTGGGACTTCATATATGTCAAAGAAACCAAGGAATTTTTATTTCTCAAACCAAGTATATCAGAGAAATGATAAAGAGGTTCGGAATGGAAAATTGCAAACCAGTTATCACTCCCATGCAAACCAATTGCAAGTTAAGAAAAGATGATGATTTAAAGTCTACATATCAGAGGAAATACAAGTCAATGATTGGAAACCTACTATTTGTGACATCATCCATACCATATGTAATGCAAGAAGTTGGACAGGTGGCACAATTTAAAGCAGTACCAAAGGAATCACATGTATGAGCAGTGAAGAGGATTTTCAGATATCTCAAAGGAACATAAGAGTTTGGATTATGGTATCCAAAAGGAAAGGATCTATCACTTATTACCTACACAGATGTAGATTGGGCAGGTTGTATTGATGACCAACGAAGCACCAATGGAGAAACATTCTACTTGGGTGAGTGTTTAGTATCATGGCTAAGCAAGAAACAATCATTAGTATCTTTATCTACAACCGAGGAAAAGTATATTCCAACAACATCATGTTGTAAACATGTTATTTGGATGAAATAAACACTGACATATATACAGGTTTAGTATGATGAGCCCATTCCAATCTATTGTGATAATACAAGTGCCATCAATATCTCAAAGAACCCGGTGATGCACTCCAAGACGAAGCACATTCCAATCAAGTATCACTTTCTACGGGAGCAGATTGCAGAAAAGAACATCAGAGTTGAGTATGTGGGCACAAAAGAAAAAGTGGTAGACATATTTACAAAACCACTTCCATAGGAAACCTTTGAGTATCTTCGTCGGAGACATAGAGTTATTTCTACTCCAAAATGAATTCTTTTTAATTCTTATCTTATATGTCTTATATGTACACGAGGAAGCACTGTAAAGAGGACAATTTAGTCAAGGGTGTTGGCAAATTCAGTGGATAGAATGCAGTGATGGTTGTTGTCATTAATGGAAATAGTAGATACAGCAGGTAAGAAGGATAAAACCCCGTGGGGATTTGGAAGTAAAAGCTCAGGAGGAACAGCCTTGAAGAAAACGCGCGCAGCAAGAGCTTACAAAGGAAAAAGGAAGAAGAGTCAGTGACCGTAGGATCTCATACAAATTTCCCGAAAGAACGAGGGACGTCAGATCTGTAAAAGTTGTGAGAGAGATAACCCAAAGGAGAAAATCGGGGATCGGGACTTTAAAATGTCCTGTTCGCTCGATAATGAAAACCCCGAAATCGCGAGACACGATTTCGCGATTTAATCGTAGCCGTTAAATCAAGCAGGGATCTGGACCGTTCATTTGTATGAACACGTGGCAGCCAGGAGGCCTCATCGGCAATTTGGGGATCGGGATTTCATAAGGCAAAGTTCACTCTACAACGAAATCCCTGATTTCGCGATATGCGAAATCCCCAATTTCGCGATATGCGAAATCCCGACGGAATCTAAACCGTCAGATCAACATCGACTCGACCCACGTCAATAGACCACGTCAGCTAAGCGACACGTGGCACAACCAGGTAGTGACAAGTGTCAAATAGATTCAACACTTCAGACACATACAAGTAATGAATCAGAGTGACACGTGGCAGTGTTTAATATGTGTCGAATCATGTGTGATGACAGCGCAGAGGACAGGTGGCATCGGAGTTTCGGGGATCGGGATTTGATATGTCAAGAAC
>ML796989.1:120436-132145 GCA_009831015.1 Picea engelmannii
TTCTTTTGATGGTGCTTTCTAAGGTATGTTATTTTCAGGTCATCTCACCATTTTCGCTATAAATTTGTTTCTATAATGATTCAGATCCTGAAATTTCTATGAAAGTGAGAAAACATATCCAAGTATCTGTGGTTAAAAATTCATCTTGTGGGTCATTTTATTTTGGGAGTTACACTCTGTGGAAAATAGGGTTTGTGGTCAGTCCTGAAACTAGCCAAAATCAGGTGTTTCGAGTAAAAACGTCATAACAGATCCAACTTTAGTGAGACAAAATGTGTTGGTTAGGTTACAGTATTTAGTATGATTTGTAATAGGTTTAGATAATTGCATCAAATATTTTTTGCGGGGCATGCTCTACAAGGTCGCTCTCTAGAATAAGCCATAATTCAGCAAGGTATGCCATTTTTGCTATAACTCCTTTTTTGAGAGGTTCCAAGTAGTTCCACTTGGATGAATTGCATAAAGAACAATAAAGAACATTTTGTATCAGTTTCATATCTTTATACATTATAGGCTCAAAGTTATGATTACTTCAATTTAGGGTTGTTGAATAATCCAAAACAAGGCATGTGAGACTAAAGAAAAGTTTGATGAAAATGCTAGTCTCGTGTTTTTAAAGTTAATGAAAGTTTGCATGAATGTGATCATATACAATAGATCTATTACAGAGCTACAAATCAGATTTGGATGATGAAATTGATGAGGGCTTTGGTTGTGGCACATGTTGAGTACATGGTTGAGACAAGTAGTTGATGAGTTGACACATACATGAAGTGTATAGTTGATGATGTTGGTACATATTGATGATTCATAGTTGATGAGTAGTTGACACATGATTGGAACATACTTGGTACATGGTTTGATGCACTTGTTTATGGTACAGGTTGATTACAGATTGGTGCATGGTTGATGCACTTGTTTATGGTACAGGTTGATTACAGGTTGGTGTATGGTTGATGCACTTGTTTATGATACAGGTTGATTACAGGTTGATGCATGGTTCAGATTTATTGGTACAAGTTTATAGCGGTATATATCACAGTGATAGTGTGACAGTGTTTCCATCATTCTACTTCTACTTCAGGGTGGCAGGACGGGGCAAGGACATGTGGTTGTAGCCACCTTCCGGTTGTAGCCGAAGAACACTGGGGGTTGTAGCCAAAGATTTGGGGAGTTGGAGCTTCCCTCAGGTTGTAGCCTGAGAAACTAGAGGGTTGGAGCCTCTTCCAGTTGCAGCTGGAAAACAAAGGAAGTTGGTGCTTCCAATGAATGCAATTCTTCAAGACATATAAGAAAAAGCATTCCGTGGTTTTCTCCCGATTTGGGTTTCCACATAAAACACTGGTGTACTATGTATGTGTGTGATTGTTTATTTATTACTGCTCATTATTAGATAATAATTCTACATTGATATAACATTTGAAGAAAAAGGATTATAATTACATTATTACTGATTCACCCCCCCTCTCAGTAATCCAACAGAATCTAGGTATTTTTGATAGTTCATGTCATAGCTTGGAAACTTGGGCTCTGATAGATGATAGAAAGTTTGATATGAATAGATCTGATAGATATGTTATACCTATGCATAGAAATAATGTCTGGACTAACAAGCAGATGCAGGATCCTCGAAAGAAATTTTTGCAGGCTAGCTACCATAACCCTAGTGCTCAGTACAAAAGAGGTTGGGGATCATTTAAAAGAAAGAGAGGATTAACCCTCTGTTATAGTTGCAGAAGACCAGGACATCTTGCTAAGGAATTCCCTGGTGGAAGACCTAGTTGTCTCTATTGTAAAGCTTTGGACCACGAAGTATTAGATTTCCCTAGAAGGATTTCTAAAATTGAAGGCATGAATCTGAAAGAAGAAAACCCTAAGGTAGATCCAGAAATAAAAGAACCCCAGAGAGAATTAGACAAGATGTTACTATAGATACAAGACATCTTGAATGATCACCGACATGTTAGATTATCAGAGGTCTTTAACAAGAAAGAATGTATCTAGGTAAGAATAGGAGACTTCGACATTGACTGTGTTCTAGATGAGGAAACACAGGTGAATTTTATGACATAAAGAACTTGGGAAGCTATAGGGAGTCCTGTTATGACCCCTTCACTGAGTGGAATAGGGTCATTCAAAGGGAAACTAGTGAACCTATGTGGAAGGCTCAATCAAATATCTATGAATTCTAATGGAAATTCAACAAAATAAGATTTTGAGATTATCAAATTTATTGAGGACAACGCCACGTTTACTATGTTGGAAATCCTTGGATTGAAAGAGATCAAGCCAGAAAGAAGGAAGAATATTTTTTTTTATAACAACAGAGACAAGAGTTAAAAGACTTCATGACCAGAAGGATCGTGGAGTTGATTGAAGAACAAGAGAACAGATTGAAGCTATATCACACTAGGAACCCAGATGTCAAAATTATCATAACACCAGGGGACTCATAGAAGACTGAAGTTTCTATCTCAGATAAAGACGAGATGTTATACCTAAACCCTAAGAAAGAACATCAGCAATGCGAAGTAACTATATCCATGGAAAATAAGAACCGGAATGGGAAAATAACTACTGAGATGAAGCTTATTGGAAAGAAACCTAGAAAGTTAAGTAAGAAGAAGGCAAAGATTGAAAAGTTGCAGGAGATTCTAGATAGAACATCACAGAAAGAAAACTTGAAGAATGGGAGCTTCGCCGAGATATCAGAAAAATGACCTATGGCACTTCGCCACGAAAAATCGATATAGTCATTGGACCGATATACCCATTCAACTTCCTCCCCGAATGGATAGAAAAGAATTAAAGGATCATCACTAGACCGTTGGACCGCACCATAACAGATAGATAAACGTTAATGGAAGATTCATGCTCGTTGCAATCAAACCATTGACGAATTTCTTATTTAGTTCATCGCGCCATGCCCGAATAACACTTTTTCCAACTGATAATTAGAATCCCACCGAATAGTAGTTGTATACGGTGGTCATTGCGATCTGGTTGGTCATCCTAGTACAATATTTGAGATCATTTTGAACCCTGACTAATTTTTATTTCCGAGCACGTATGTCCAATGAATTTAGCGCAGCCAAAGAATCTGCAAGAGAGGTACTCGCCAGCCTTAGAACTGAAAGAGTCATGTCAGAAGGAGGGTTGTCTATAGGTTTACATGCATCATCGACGAGAGGAGTGCAAGCCTCCCTGTCGACTGCTCGAGTAGGAACATCCCCAGCCGGTGCAGAATGCAGAACCAAACATACAGTGGATATGGCCAATTTGAGGTTGGTTCCATCCATCCTACCTGCTTACATACCACCTCTGAGCAGTGCGATCAATAGATAGCATTCCTAGAGACTTTGAGTACACTCTAGTCATTGCGTACCTGCCAAAAGGGGTATGTGCAGTCCACGCAGATCAAGACAATATTGCAGCATTGAAGTTTAGTGACTTCAACCTGGGGGATCGTAAATTCTACAACACTCTTACCCCATACAAGTACCTAACCAGAACCAAGGGAAAAAACTCAAAGATCATCCCTCAACAATGGACTATGAACCTCGCGTAGTCCACTCTGTTGAACAACATGAAGATCCCACATTTCATATGTCACCAAGAAGTCAATGCCTTTGTTAATATACTCCTGGCGAGCTACCACGAAGGATACCTATGGTTGAACCACCGCATCATAGTTGATCCAGTGCTGATCAATAGGATCACAGGTCTTAGCATGCGGGGCCCTGATCCCCATGACTACTATCCTGGAAAGACCGCAGACCGCGCTCTTGCTCGGAAGATCAAAGAAGCTTATAGTGATGTTGAGAAAGGAACATGTGGCTACAAGGTAGCCTTTATTTATAGAGGCACAATGTGCCTTGCATTCCAATTGATTACAGGGAAGCTCGTTCACAAGAATCGACCCACGCAAGTATCCGGCTTTGTAGTGGACCTCGCAGGAAAGTGCACAGAGGAACTACAGATGAACTGGGCGAAGTACCTGGTGAATCAACTAGAGATCAACTGCAGATAAGCCCAGGATCAGGGGCATGAATTCCATTTTAGTTGTCTCTTGACACTTATAGCTTTCATTGCATGGGAGCTACTGGAAGATGCAACCTTGCCGGAACTCGACCCTTTTGAGCCCTTAGCTGTGGAGTTAAGTACCTTATGGTACTAGAATGATATGAGAAAACAATGGAAATCCAATGCCATATTCCATGCCTACTACAATTAGTTGAAGTTCTCCATCCAGTCCGAGCCTCGGATACCCCTGAATACCCTCTTCAGGTTCAAGCCCTTAGTGAAGTTCAGCGTGGACTACCACTTCATTTACATAACATCATGCACTGAAGAGAACAAAGAGCAATTGCAGTCTTATTATAAGCTGACAAAAGAAGACCTGGAGGAAATCACCAAGGAATGGTTGGCATACCTCCTTGTTTCAGCAGACCCCACAGAATTTTCTGACATCGACAGCCCAAACGTTGTGCAGGATACACCTGGGCCCAGTAAGACGAAGAAAACAATGAAAATGAAGAAGGATGAGGAAATATAGGATATAGACAACAGATTTGTAAGGACTGCATCCATTACACCCGAGCAATAAATTAATGATGAAGAAGTCGAACAGAGGCCAGGAGACGAAGAGGAATCATCGAAGGAAAGGAATATTTCACCTATGAAACCTTCCTCCTGAAAGAAACCTAGAACCCCTGTAACCAAGATGAAGACCACGCTCACCCCAGATGACTTTAGTTTCCTCCTTTCCACTATGAATGAAGCTATAAAAGAAATAACAGAAAATAAGGAAGCCAATAAAGAGACAATGTTCAACCGAATTGAGAGAGATCTCCAAGGAGTGCAGCAGACACTTTTTTCTAGCCGCGCAGTCTCCACTGTGCCCCTACCAGAAGGAACAACATAAGATGTAGATGAACCAGTTTAACTCCACAAGATTGTTGCCACAGTAGAAGCATGCCTTCAGAAAACACAGGAAGAAACCACAGAGGCCACCCAAGCCTTAAAGCAAGAAGAGGAGGAAATCATCGAGCAGTGTTGAGCTGCACAACAAGAGAGGGATTCTCTACAATAAAAATTGTAAGAAGACAGAGCGAAGGTCCAAAAATAAAAGGAGCAACTGCTCACGAAGAAGATCGGGATCGAAGAAGCAGTCAACAAAGAATTTCTCTCTATGACCGGCTTAGAGAAGAAAGAAGAAGAACCCTTAGAACACCAAGTGATGAAACTTGTTGAAGTTATTTAGCAAATTCAACAAAGAGTCGTAGAACTAGATCTTCAGGCCATACCTATATGAAGATCTAGTTCTACAGAAAGGCTTAAGCTTATCGGTAGAATTGATCAACGATTTGGAGGCCAACAGGACGATAGATAACATATCCATTCTTGCTCGCTATAATATGATAGGTTTTGTCCTATGGGAGAATTCAAATTAACAAACTAAATCCATACAGTAGAACCTAGACACTGTTCCATTTATATAGATCTTTACGCCTAGGTAGGATACTCAGTTTTTGTTGTTTTTCTCCGAAATGTTTGATCACCTAATCAGCTGCTCAAGCATCACCTAATCATGTAGAGAAAGATCAAATTATATGATTTTTAAATTGTGTTCATATTGTTGGTGCAATGAAAGGTCCTATGTACACCAACTATATGCTTTTAAAATTGCGTTTCATGTCCATGAAATTGTCGGAAGAAAAAATGACAATTGCCATTTATTGGTGAAATCGTGGAAAAGAAAATTTTGACAGTTGCCATTTCTAGGTGAAAACACTTTTCGTACACCAACTATATGCTTTTAAAATTGTGTTTCATGTCCATCAAATTGTTGGAAGAAAAAATGACAATTGTCATTTATTGGTGAAATCGTGGAAAAGAAAATTTTGGCAGTTGCCATTTCTAGGTGAAAACACTTTATCACATGTACGAGACTATGGCGTAAGACACAGAGAAAATAAACAAACAATACTAATGTGATGTTTTTCGGACATTAAGAAAATATATATCAATATTAATATTATGGTTTTTTAATATTAAAATTAAATATTTTCTTGGATTTCAAATAGTTAGTTTATTTTTTTTCTAAATTCAATCCAGGATGCAAAGATGTTCAAGAAAGTATCAATTCAATTATTAAGTCAAGTACAAGGTGTTTCAATTATTGGCGAAATGAAAGGTTGGTGTTTCAATTATTAAGATGTTCATATTATTGGCGAAATGAAAGGTTGGTGTGTCACCTACGTACACCAATTATATGCTTTTAAAATTGCGTTACATGTCCATGAAATCGTCGGAAGAAAAAATGACAATTGTCATTTACTGGTGAAATCGTGGAAAAGAAAAATTTGACAGTTGCCATTTCTGGGTGAAAACACTTTATCACATGTACCAGACTATGGTGTAAGACACTGAGAAAATAAACAAATAATACTAATGTGATTTTTTTCAGACATTAAGAAAATATATATCAATATTAATATTATGGTTTTTTAATATTAAAATTAAATATTTTCTTGGATTTCAAATAGTTAGTTTCTTTTTTTTCTAAATTTAATCCATGATGCGAAGATGTTCAAGAAAGTATCAATTCAATTATTAAGTCAAGTACAGGGTGTTTCAAGTACTTAGGGTATCCTTTAAAACCTAATGAGTATGGAAAAACCAATGAAGTCAAGCCAAAATAAATAATTGGTGAAATAAGTGGTTATCTAGTGGTGGAAGATTGACTTTAGTACAATCACTTCTAGAGGTTGTTTTTCACATGTTTTTTTTTTCTCACACATACTTTAGCATATATTCTAAAAAGGGTTCTTGATAAAAATGGGATAAATGTCTTTAGGTTTTATGGTGGGGTGACTACAAGCTAATGATGGTTTCTCATCACAGGTTAAGTTGGAGAGATTATTCAAGGTATTTTTACAATGAGTTTGATTATAGTGTAAGAAGATGAAAGGTAGGAAACTAAATTAGCTTTTGGAATATAAAACTTTTATTCATATAAATTGTGAATAACTATGTCAAATTTGATTTTTTTATAATAGTGGTATCTTATTTTTCCAACAAAATACAAGGTATATGTTTTTCTTGTCCCTTGTATTTGTTTAGAAATTTATAATATTAATTTTATATATTTTTTAAATTATCATAGTCAACATATCCATCGAATTACAACATTTTTTTTTTGCATTCTAAGAGGGTATTAACATGATGAAAACCAGTTATTTGTTTTTTAGATCGTAGATATCGGTCTCCTCTAGTGTGACATATAACTCATTTGAGAAATGGTTAAGCTACAAAACATTATAGCAGAAATAAGAGAGGTATGTATTTTATGATTCTAATATATATGTCAACACAAAAATAGATTAAAAATAGTAAACATTATTAATTTAAAAAAAAATTATTAGGTTTTTGGATGTCTAGTGTTTTTTACATTCCTGTTTATTGTAAAAAGGCCTTCAGAGCCTCATTGTAATCATCTTCTTGCGAATGAGTGCAGTTGACACATCTCTTTTCAAAGATAAGTTGCCACCATTCCAGCAAGCTTGTTTTCCGCTGCATTTTACAGTTTCATCTTATTTCCTTATTGAATAGAAAACCAGTTTTATTGTATCTCTATTATTCTGTGTTAAGCATATTTTAATAATCTGTATTCATTTCGTTCTGCTCATAAAATCTGGATCATAGGACTAGAGATAGATGTCTTCTTTGTCATTTTAAAATTATTTCTACAAACAAGGCAAGAAATTCATGATGTACCTTTACCAATAGTTACCATTGTTTTTTAATACAATCCATACATGTTTCTGTTAAAAAAAATCATCCTAATCAATCAACTAATTTTTGTAATGTGTCACAAGGGGAAAGAATTAGCTTGAGTATACAACATGTATACTAGAATTGTCAAAAACAAATCATAGTAACTCTCCAAAATAGAGTCTGTGTGGTTGGTAAACTAACAGAAAATAATGAAAAGAAAATCATCAAAATATATTTATATGTACTCTTGCTTCAAGTAAATGCATTTTGGTAGTAATAGAAAACTATAATTAAATATTTAAAAAATAAATTAAAATTGTTGTGAAAATATATGCTTTTGTTTTTTATATGAGTATTATCTACCACACATTTAGAACAATTTGTATTGATATTGTGAGACTTGACATAATGATATTTAATCTTATATCTTTATAATAATATTTAATCTTCTATGTTTATTAAAATTAAAGATAATAATTCGAATGACAATTATATTATTAATAAAAGGAAGTTGAAATGTTACATATTTTTTTATAAATATTAATTTGGTTGAAACAAATTATTTTCTCATATTTTGAATATTTAAAAGAGAAAATGAAAAGAGAAAAATCTCCATAATGAATATCCTCATTGAACTAATCCAAGAACACCATGAAACTAACACACTTAGACGAAGTACCAACTTCTTGTAGATTTGAGATGTGGTTAGAAAGGCACGGGTTCAAGGATGTTTCTTATCACAAAACTCTTTATTTCAATGTTGGAAATGTTGTAGCCATATCGGTATTTGTACCCATGATGGAAAGTCTGTTAATGTCAAAAGTAGGTTTCTTGCAACACATGGGAACATTGTCGTCTGGTTTCAGAAGATCCCAATTTAATTATTTAATTAAGTCACTGATCATGGCGTTGATATGATTGAGAGAATCTTCCTCTGTTGCTCCAGGATTTTCTTTCATGTAACAAGATATACACGAAGCTTCTTCTCCACGGGCCTTGTCAGCCTGGATTCACCATGCTAATATCATCATCCCATTTAAAGTTTAAAGATCAATGGAAATATGGAATGCAAATGTCTTGCAATTGATTTTGATAGGAAGTACCTTTTAGCACGACGTATCACCCCGTAATCGAAGGATGGTGTTGGCCCTTTACCAAGTTGTGGGACATAGTTGGTCATATTTGACCATTTTTGGGACTTCGACGCCCTATCAAAGGAAGTGTGCAAGACGAAGCAGAGATCACGGGATCTCGGTCCACTTTTGGGCCCATTTTTAGGGTTTGGGTTAATGTAATGGGAAAGGGATGTCGGCCCATGGGATTATTGTTGGAAAATGTTTAACAGATAGCATATGCTTGTCATTGAGGGCAAGTACAACAATGAAGATGGAAGGATCATAATGTGCATCGATGGACAAACAGGAACAATGTAGGCTCAGGAGGAATTAGTGCATAGTCGAAATTCTTCCAAGTAAAAAGGATGAGTAAACTTGGAGGAGAAGCGTCGCTGATCGTTGGATCCCATCCAAAATTCTCGAAAGCATGAGGGTCATCAGATCTGAATAAAAACAAGAAGAGCGTGCTCTAAAGAGAAGGATAGATCTCAGGCGTTAGATCTGAGCGAACTCGAAAACTCGTGAGTGGAAGAGCTGAGGAATTGGTGTTAAAAGTCGTGAGGCGCAAGGTAGCGAAGCAACGAAGTGGAGAGAAGATCAGGACCATCCATCTATGAAGGACATGTGGCAGAGATCGGAGAGATCTCGTGAACTCGGGGTTTGTAGGATAAAGGCCCAAGTATTGGGTGTTCAAAGTCACGAGGCGCGAGGTCGTGAAGCAGTGAAGTGGTGAGAAGATCAGGACCGTCCATCTATGAAGGACACGTGGTAGATATCGGAGAGATCTCATGAACTCGGGGGTTCACAGTATAAAGGCCCAAGTATTGGGTGTCCAAAGTTGCGAGGCACGAGGATGCGAGGCGGCGAAGTGGCGAGAGATTTATAGTCGTCCATCTGGGGGGACAGGTGGCGAGAGATCGATAGATCTCGCAAACTCGGGAGTTTGCAGGTTTAGAGTCCAAACATTGGGTACTCCAAGTCGCTAGGTCGCGAGGTAGTGATAGAAGGACAGTTGTTGGATTCGGATCACAGGAGGATCGTTGGATCTGCACGGGGGATCACACGTGGTGAAAGATCGTCATCTCGCTGACTGGAAAGTCAAAGGAACAACGAAGATGCAAGATCATGATTTAATCAAGGACCGTTGGATCAAGAAGACACATGGCGAAAGATCAGAGCACCATAAAGATCCATCTCGGAGTTTCGCCTATCGTGACTTGGAGTGACGAAAATCTCCATCTTAGGATCATCGAGACGCAAGATCACGAAAAGATCCTGATTTTCAATACACCAAAAGATGTGGACCGTGGATCTGAGCTCCATCTTGGAGCCTCACCTATCGCGACTTGGAGTGACGAGAACCTCCATCATAGGAATCACGAAATACGATATTACGAGGAGATCAGGACCGTTGATTCATCAAGATCATGAACTGTCGATCAGGGTCGATGAAGATCATAAGTTCGCAGAAAAAGTGCAAAATGGGTAAATAACGAAAACACCCTTCAGATTTAATCCAACGGTGTAGGTGAATATGAACAAGATCAGAGGGCTACTGTTGCATGACACAGTGAAACTGCCAGTAACCATTGATGGTTTATACCAGAGGATGCGAAGAGAATTCGGTGTGATTTCAAGAGGAGCAGAAGAGTCACATGGAATCTGCCAGTAGAATGAAGACGACTCGTGGAGGAAATTGACAGCTGGATGGGATTGAGGCTGTAACTGAAACAATGAAGGTGAGCTTGACTGTCACAGAGAAGACAAAGAGTCTCAACTACCAGAGAGGCTGAGGAATCTCAGCATAACACTCAATGATACTTGACACATGGGGTGACCCACCAGAGAAGCTGAAGAGTCACGATGATGATCAGATAAAGCACTCGAGAGGTGGAGGATAACGACGAAGAGTATGCATGCATAGGCATGGAGAAGATTGAATGCACAAGGTGCACAGAAGCTATAAATACATGGTATAGAGATGAGATTGGGTTATTGTTGTTCTTGGAGGTTGTTGTGAGTGTTGTTGGTAAAGGTGATTCATGTGTGAAGAAGGAGGAGAGTGCAGCAGTTGAATAGCACAGAAGAGGAACTGTGCAGAGAAAGGAGATGGCACACGGAGCATAAAAAGAAGAAGACCTGATAGCACAAGGGATGTGAATAGAAAGGCAATGAGGCAGACAGAGCAACGAAATGCGACAGAACAGTGATAAGTCGAGTAAGCCATTGTTGAACATTATATCACTGTAATAAGTTTCAGAAGCAAATATTTATATTTCAGAGTGGTTGGGAGGTGCTAGTGAGGACTGTAGTCCTTAGAGGTTCAATTGGGTGCTTGAACAAAGGGAGTTGGTGCTTCCTTCTAGTTGGTGCTAGAGAAACTAGGGAGTTGGTGCTTCCTTCTAGTTGGTGCTAGAAAAACCAGGGAGTTGGTGCTTCCTTCTAGTGGGTGCTAGAGAAAATAGAGAGTTGGTGCTCTCAGCAAGTTGAGCTTGCTAAACAGAGGTTGTAGCCTCATTATGAGTTGGTGCTCATATGTATGATAATGTAAAGATTGTAACCATTACTTATCATATAAAGAAAAAAAGGTTTTTACCCAGTATGGGTTTCCTCAGGAAATATTTGTCTCTGTGTTTCTCATATGTGTGACTGATGTTGAATGTGCCATTGTTTATTTCCCTGCATTATTGTGATCATCATTGAGTGTCTCAACAAAGAGTTTAAAAGAAGCATAATTGTTTAAGAACAGTAACAACTGATTCACCCCCCCCCCCTCTTAGTTGTCCAACAATTGGTATCAGAGCCAGCCCCTTTT
>ML796989.1:159984-186552 GCA_009831015.1 Picea engelmannii
TGCGGACTATTTTCAAAATATGATTTTTTGAGAAAATGACAAGTGTAACCTTCTTCAGGAAAAAGTTCTTAATGAAGAGTTTGATCTTCCATTATCATGACATAATCATAATATCATCTCGATAACCAAAAATGTGGATAACACAAGTAGCCAGGCCTTGACTTCCTCTCCATTCTTTATTTCACCGTCGAAAGAGGGTGGTTTGGCCTTCTTGAATTCTTCGAGATTATGATTTTTGGAATGATTTTTCTTCTTTCGTTTTCTTCGGGAATAAGAACTAGTTCTGCTACTAGAAGATCCCTCCGATTCGCCAGTTTCCTTTCCAGAGAAATCGTCTTATGCTTGTCCCTTATCTCTAGGGTGGACCATTCTCTAGGTGCTCCTCCCAGTGTGGCCACTTAAAGGACCACGTTTCTATATCCCAGGTGGGCTTCGACTTCTCTTCGTCTGTAATTGGTCCATGTGACTTGTGTCAGGTCCATGCTGCAATTGTCTTTGTATGTCGGATAATCTCTGCAACAAGACTACATTAATCTCTGTTTGCTTCTCTTGCTCTTTTACCAACCTCTCATTGTTAACCTTGCAGCTCTGTATTTCGACCATGAGGCTCCTCACAGTCTCATCTAGATCTAGAGGGGTCTCCACCGCTCTCCTTTCGTCTGCAGTTTCCCGCGGTTGATCATCCTCTTGTTGTGCAAGAAAAACACTCTTTTTTAGTCAACATCATATTCATTCACAATCAATGCATAACTCATATTTTTCAAATGCATACACACAATAGGAATTTTCATTCTTAACTTTGACTTTTGATAAAGGGGGTTAGGATAGAGAGTTACTCCTTTTAAGAGTACTTCAAATGGAGTTTCTGTGCAACTCATCCATGAGCCCAAGCAGGCCAAGTATTGTAACCATGCTCTGATACCAATTTGTCACACACCCACTTCAACAACTAAGATTTTATTTTTCCTTTTGTCTTTTCTTCGAGGAAAAAAATACCTGAATTTCTATGGGGCCTAGCATAGACCTTCCCTTCCCTTTTCCACCCTCACGTGATCGTTGGCTATGACCACAGGCCTTACCAAAAAGTCACTTCCAGCTTTCGCAATTTGGGAAATCGTGATGCAAGCATTCCCCTGTTCTCTGTCTTTCGAAATGTCGAAACTCGAAAGGGTCTAATAAATACTTAGCTCCTCCCTTGGGTCACTTGTCATACGATCGATCCTATGGCCTTATGCTAATCCTCTAAATGGTTTCAGGGTTTCTCAATTTGGGGAATCGTGATGCAAGCGTCCCTCCTTTCCCTTTCGAATCCCTGGAACTCGAAATCCCAGTATCATCCGGATCTACGGTCTAGATCGTCGACTTGATCAATGGCCTGGATTAAATCCCGACATTCTACCTTTTGAGATTTTGGCAGTGTCTTCATTCTTATTTCTCTGATGTCCAGAACCCTGGTGGCCTTATATCTTCGCCACGCGTCCCTACAAATGGGTGGTCCAAATTCTTTCAGGACTCCTCCTTCCTACCACAAGACCCTGTCCGGTGACCTAGGGCTCATTCACATAGTGCATCGGGGTTTTGTGTACCGGAATTTCACGACTGATGAAGACGAGGGGTCTTTCCCTTGGGTTTCCTAGGTGTTGAAACGCCAAAACCCATTCACGCTAAATCGATTCGTGGTTTCACATACCCGGATTTTGTGACTGGCAAAGACAAGGGGTCTTTCCCTTGGGTTTCCCAAGTGCCGAAACACTGAAACCTATTCACGCTAAACCGGCTCATCCACAGAGCGCGTTGGGGTTTCAGGTACCGGGATTTCACGACTTGCGAAGAAGAGGGGTGTTACCCTTGGGTTTCCCAGGTGCTGAAACACCGAAAACCCGAGAGAAAAACTTTCTCTTGTACAGGGTTTCTAAACTCAGATCACATGATCCTTCAACGGGTTCTTGGGTAATTATCCCTAGGCTTGGTGACTTGACTGAAAAGCCTTCCTAATTCATCGAGCTATGAAATTTGTGTCAGGGATAAGTGAACTTGTGGGTTTACTAAAATGGTAGTCTTTTCAAGGAACTCACTCTGGCTCTGGAATGCAAGGGAACCTCCCGAAAGGAGGTGCCTTCAGGAAATCAAACCAGGACATAGCGTGGAAATCAAACCAAGACATAGGGTGAGTCAAGTAGGTGGAACAAATCTCAAGGGAATAGACTCGTATTCTGAACTTATTCATTCTATACATAAACCGATTATGGTCATATGAGTATAAGAATGCATCCATTATTTCCGATCAAAACAAAAGGAAAACACTTCAATACAGAAACCATTTATGAGCGTATAAACATGAGCATGCGTCCAGGATATTCAATTCAAGATACAAGATATAAACACTTATCAGAAACACCAGGTGTGACATGACTGCTGAGAGGGGTGCTCGTTTCCACCCAACTATAGGCTCAGTGACTCCAAACGGATTTACCACTAGCCACCCCCCGAGCTAGACCATGATGCTTGAGATTCAGTATCCTACTCCCAGCTCAACGGAAGTCAAGGACGAAGGTTACTCTCATTCTCCTATGTTTAGAACTCTGTGTGTTTCTAGAGTTTTCTCCAGTTCTCTTCTGTGATCCCTATCATGCGTGTTCTTCTCTCCCTTACCACACTTCCTCTCTTGCCTTTTCTTTGCAAGATTGTGTGTGGCGTGAATTTCCATGTTCGTGGTCAGGTCTGGGAGCTGTTATGGATAGGCAGTTCACCCCCATCCCCTCATTAACTATGGAGGAGCCTCCCCACCTACCAATCTAATGGGAAATCCATTCCAGGGTCAGAGAGTTTCTTTGGCCTTTGAGCAAGGAAAAACTAGTACGGTACTGGCTCAGTGGAAATTAACGCATCCATTTCAGGTCCCTTCCACCACCTCTCATTAGCCATCGTGGTCTCTTTTAGCACATCCCCCTCCCAGCAGTCATGCAACACATAATCATAACATAATTTACATTCATCGACCTTTTTATACAAAGGTCAGTCAAATCAAACATTCATATTTTGAGTTTGCCATAGTTCTTGGCCAATATAGTTATTTTTACAGACTGGGGGAAACAAGGTGTTACAGTAACTTATGAAACAAATAGTCTAAGATTTTTGAAACCATCATTCATTGTTTCTCTTTGATTAGCAAAGTGACCAATATGCCTTCTATTTTTACACTTGGACTCATCATACTTCTTTTTAGGACAATCTCCAGGATAATGTCCAAACTTGCCACAGTAAAAACATCCATCACTCTTTTTAACATAAGCATTTGTTTTGGGTGGTGTCATACCTTGATGTGGTTTTCCATGTGGTGGTTTACCTCCCTTATTTATTTCCTATTGTTTTCCTCTGTATGGTTGTTTCCCCTTCACCAACAACACCAAATCTAGATTTTTAGACCCACAATTGAGAGTTTTCCTTCGTTCCTCCTCTTGTAGAAGAATACATGCCAGTGCTTCAAATGTAGGAGCCTTTCATGAGTTGCAAGACTTGTAACAAACATATGATATTCTTCCAACATCCCGTTTAATGTGATGGTGACTAGATCAATATTAGAAACCTTCTCACTAATATCACCAATATTATCTTTCAATTCTTTAATTCTAAAAACAAAATTATTGACATCTTCATGCTCCTCCATCTTAATTGAAAGAAATTTAGTTTTTAATAACAAAACTCAGTTTTTATTAGTTATTTAATAAAAACCTTTGAGTATCCCATGTTTCCTTAGACGTCTTGCAGTCTCTGATATGAGGAATTATATTGTCCTTCACTAACATTCTCAGAAGAACTTTCACTTTGATATCTCTCTTTTCCCAAAACTGAGGAAGCTAGGGTTGTTGCCTTAGCTTCCGTTCCAGTCACTAGATCATACATTGGACCCTTCCATCAAGGTATGAATTTTAATTTTCCATTTTAAATAATTGGATCCATCCAACTTATTTGATTCATTCAGGTATGAATATACTAAAGTATTTTCCGTTATTATGCTTGCAATTTCAAATCAATGAACAAAGTGTTCGCGTCTAAACATTACCTTCTCGGAAAGTCATTGGATTCTTTCTCCTCCACTCAACAATTCCTTCTTGGTGGAACTTCTCTTTCATGGAAAACTCCTTCAGATCTTAAATCTTGAATGCACATCTCTACACGCACCTCTGACAATAGACAATACCCGCACATAGGTTTATCTCCTTCACGTAGGTCACATATGACACTTCTATGTGCACCTTTGATAGGAAATCTAGTGGACCCTCCTCAAATAGGTCAAGGAAAATTATAAACTTAGAAAATCAATTTTCCAAGGTATTCAACAACGAACAATAACAATCATGGAAAATTGAAATCTCTTTCACACAGGTTGCACAGAGATCCAACAGAAACAATACTTACTAACACCCACTCTGATTCACGCTGACTTGAACAAATTTTCTCTGATTACCCAACACACCAATGTCCCTGGGATTGAAATCTCCTCACGCCCACAAGAGGTAGAGATCTCCTCTAAAGTTTCTTTCTGTGACTAACTCCATGCAGTACAAGAAATACAACATTATTTCTCAATTATTTCCACAGCTACAAACTAGTTCTTCATCTGCATGAAAATGAAAGGAATGTTTTTCTCACAAAAACCGCTCTTATCATTTATCACTTATCACATAAATCAATTTCAACGATTTCACAACTCCCTCAGTGTCTAATGTGGCAGTGATTCTCCTTAGCAGTGATTGACTCTCTTCAACAAATGACATATGGAGCAAAAGAAAACCCACATTTTATGTCGCAGCTCACACATTCATAGTGATCATACTGACAACACCACTACAACCTCAGATCTCAGGCCTCATGCTCACACCCTCTCTCCACAACCTACTCTAGTACCAAAATAACAATCAGAACATTTACGCACATAGTCACAATAAGATGTTGAAGAAACGCACAACTGTGAAACCAAATGTCTCACTTAATCCATGCCTCTATTGCTTGAATAAACATTACATATATAGGAGATAGGTGAACTCTCTAGATCCCAAAATAATTGATCTACAACTTCTAAAAGTAGAAAATGCACTCTAGAATCTACTCATATCCTTATTCCGATAATAACTTATGATAGTTCCAATGATAAACCAATTACAATTAATTTTTACATTATTCTTCAACATGTATTTTTATCAAAGAACATTAAATATTTTCTTTTAAAATTAAGTTTCATATCTATATCTATCCAGTGAAAATCACTATAAATAATTGGGAGTATATCATATTCTAGTAAATACTAGATTATTTACAAATCAATGAACCAAGTGAAGCACAAGTGCCTTATCTATCATTCCTTATCCACCCATCCCATCACATAGTGAAAAAGATAAATTTGACAATTGCCATTTACACTAAAGTAAAATTCCAAAAGTAAAATATTTATGCTAAGCTATTGTGACTAATGTGGTATGCGGTTACATATGAATGTTATTAAAATTATCCACGAAACACATTATCAATCATTGGTTGATACGACCCTGGCATATTTGAGTCTCCATATCTGACCCCATAGTTCCTCTTTTCCCATTAACCACCTCCACCATGTTTTTTCTGCAAGAAGATCCTGGTTCTGCAAGGAAGAAGTAAGATACGGTTGGCTCCGCTCGGATTGTTCCTGGTTGACCCGATAGGTTCTTGTGTTTTCCTAGAAGAGCATAGCGATACTAGCCCGATCGAAGGGTTTAAAATGGATGTGAATCAAGTTGTTCCTTCCTTCCATAGTTCGATGGCGACCCTAAACTCTTGGCGACCGTGCCTTATCACTGGGGACCATAGACTGAATGGATCCTTCTCTCTTAACAAAATGGATGAAAGACCCCTAATGAGTCAACCTTCCATCCATGATGCTAACTTCGTAAGGCCATAACTCTCAAACTATGAGGAGTTATGTGATATTCCACATACCACCAGAAATGGAATGACATGTACTATGCATATAGAATAGTATTATCTGAAAATATATCATAACTAATACCGTTATCCATCAAAATAACTTGGGTCCATTACCCAAGACTTTGTGCTGTGGGGATTTCTTTAAGGGTTGAAATCAATGACAACTAACATTAATCAACAGGGACCTTCTCATAGAATCCCTCAACTCTCATCAGTTGGGAAATATTTTTTTAGCTGGGGATCTCAATGTCACACTCTCTCTCGAAAAAAAAAGAGGGTTTGATAGTAACAGACCCAATCCATGAATGGGTCAAAGATATGATTCTGGAATGAGTTCTAGATGATATCAAGCCTTCCTGTGTAAAATTCACTTTGTCCAACAAAATAATCGGACCGAGTCACATAGCTACTAGCCTTGACAGTTTCTTGGTCCAAAACTCCTTTTTAATCGTAGGTCTTAATGTTGTCTCTAAAATTATTCCCTTCAGTACCTCTGATCATAAACCAATTCTTCTTGATCTCTCCAAAGACAAAAATTTGGGACCTATCCCCTCTTGGATTCAGTGGGAAGTCTTCAAAAATCTGGTCCTCAATGTGTGGTTGAAACCAGTTTCTGGATCCCCCTTCATTTTCTGGGAAGAAAATATTCGTAGGCTAAAAAGCACTCTCAAAGATTGGGTTAAAACCATGAAATATACTCTTAAACAAAGTTTGGAAGCAAAAAATCAGTTGCAAAGGATTCAAATAAATATGGAAGAAGGTTCTACCACCCCCGACAAATTGGAACAAGAATCAAATCTTCAGTGCACCCTTCACTCTACATGCAGATTGGAAGAGGATTATTGGAGGAAAAAATACAGAAGCCTCTGTTTAAAAGCAGGTGACAGGAACACCACTTATTTCCACAAACAAGATGAAGCCTGGAAATAAGTTAACTCTGTAAAGGAAATCCATCTTCAAGACCAGGTAGTATTTGACTTCAAAGGAATCAAAAAGTTTTCTCATAATCACTTCAAAGAAATACATACAGAGGAACCTCATATTCAGAATGAAAACTTCAACCAAATTTAAAACTTGGTTCCCTCTAAAATTAAGTCAAACTCCAACCAGATCCTCACTGCTCTAGTCTCTAGAAGATAAATTAAAAAATCTTTAAATGATATGGAATCTGACAAGTCTCCAGGCCCCGATGGTTTCACAGCCGGTTTCCTCAAATCCTGTTGGAAAAAAGTTAAAAAATATCTTCATAGAATGGTTCTGAAATCTTAGACTTGCAACAATATTGGAGAGAATACCAACTCTTCCTTCTTGGCCCTCATTCCTAAAGATAAAGGTTCCATCTCCTTTGACCGATTCTGGCCAATTTCACTATGCAATATTGGTTACAAAATCATTACAAAATTGATAGCCAACTGAATTAAAGGAATCCTACCAACAATCATTCCAAAAAATCAAGGTGGTATCATCAAAGGGAGGAAGATTCTTGATAACATTATTTTGGTCCAAGAAGCCATCCACACATGTATTCTCCGGTGAGAAAAATGTATGATTGCCAAATTAGATTTGGCTAATGTGTTTGATATAGTTCGTCATGATTTTCTATTTCAGGTAATGCTCTGATTTTGCTCGCCCCTGAATTTATCAATCGGGTGAAATCCTGTATTGGATCCCCTTGGATAGCTTCACTATTCAATGGCCTGTTGCATATTTCTTCCAAACCTCAAGGGGGATTAGACAAGGTTTCCCTCTTTTTCCTCTTCTCTATGCTATCCAAGCTTCGGTGCTCATCTTCCAGCTGGAGCATTGTCATCTCCATCGAGATTTATTGGGAATCAGAATGACAAGAGGAGACAAAGAAATAAACCATGCCTAGTTTGTCAATGATAGGCTACTCTTGGGAGGAGCTGGCACTCTCATAGCCAAAAAATTCAAACAGGATTTAGATATTTACAAGGAGGCTTCAAGGATAAAAATTAATTACAAAAAAATCCAAATTTTTTGTTGGAACTGCTCCCCAAGGGAAATGGTGGAAATCTCAAGAATTCTAGAAATTGAAGGAAAAACCTAGTGGGACTCTTTTAAATATCTAGGGATACCCATTTCTAAATCTTCCCCAAATTTAGCTTAGTGGATTCCTCTTATTGATAAACTGAAGACTCGAATTAACTCGTGGGGAACTTCTTGGCTAAATTTAGCTGGGAAACTGGTTCTCATTAAATCGGTTCTCTCCGGCGTTCCGATCTATCTATGCTCCATATTACTCGCTCAGGCCAGATTCTTCTCCAAGTTCGAGTCTCTTCTCAGACGCTTTTTGTGGAAAGGTGGCAAAAACAATGAAAACAAACTTTCGCTGGTTAGCTAGGGGAAAATAACTAAGACACTCTCAGAAGAGGGACTCCAAATTCGAGATCTCAAGACTCAAAATGTGGCTCTTGGCGCTAAAATCCTCTGGAATTTGGTAAGAAGGAAACTAACTTGGAGTAAACAAGTTCTTTGGAAAATTTACTTCTCAGGGGAAAGGGAAAAATGTATTGATTCAGCTTCGAAAGCTTCAAAAGGATCTCCAATTTTCACTATTTGACAAAAATATCCCCTCCTCTTCAAGATGGATCTTACCTAGATTCTTAGGAATGGGAAAAAAATTTGCATCTAGGAGGAATCCATCCTTGGGGATCTGCCTCTAGATTCTTCTCCTGGCACCTCCAATCTTAAATGGTGGCTCCACTCCCAAAATATAGACGTGCTTTGGGATATCTCAATCTGGAACAATGATGAAAGAAGAACCTGGAAATAGTGGAATATTCTGAACTGTCCAAACCATTTACGCAATGAATATTTTCTCCTGCTCTTCGGGCTTCAAGAAAAATGCATTATCGCTGCACGTATGAAGTATTCTCATGGTTGGGGAACTCAATATGGAAATTACATAGCGGCTCAAGGATACAATCAGTTTAAAGAAATTCTCAACCCTCCTCCCAATCTTGTTCTCTCGAAAGTTATTTGGAAAGCCAAATCTCTGCCAAAAGTAGACATTTTTATTTGGACTTTGGCCCAAAACAATATTCTTATAGGAGATAATATAAAAAAAAAGGCTGGGAAGGTCCCACAAGATACCCTCTTTATTGTCTACAGGAAGATTCTTCCAATCATCTTATGCTAACCTGTCCCTTTGCAAAATAGGTCTGGAATTTATCTCTTGTTCCTTGGTTGAATCAAGTAACTCTTTGATATGAAATATCAACCCTCCTCAGCAGCTGGGATAAACTGTACCCCTTTTCCATTCACAAGAAAGACAGGCTTAAATTCTGTTGGATGACTCTTCCACAATTTACTCTCTGGTTTCTCTGGCTGGAACGAAACATCCACCTCTTCAGCGAAAAAACCTCCACTCCTGCTTAGGTGGTAGTCAGAGCTAAGGCACTGCTGGGAGAATTTATTCACTCTCTTTCTCTTCCAAAGAATAATTCTTTTCTCCCTCCTAATGAAGAAGACCGGATGTTGAGCCTAGCCTTGATCCAGATTATTTTCAGCACGAAATGAGAGCGGTGATATAATAAAGAAATGCCCAAAGATATTGCAAATATTCATTAATATAACAGAAATGTATCAGATATGCAACCATAAACACATATATACAGTAATACATGATTTCTATTAATGAAAGAAATGCACAAAGACTGTAAAATATAGAGTGAAAGACGTGTTCGAATGGTGGCAGCTTATCTCTGAGAAGAGATGTGGCGGCTACTCAAATTCACAAGAAGATGATTACAATGAGGCCCTAAAGGACTTTTTATAATAAATAGGAATTCCAAAAACCTTAGACATCCAAAAACCTAACCCTAGGAGATGAAGCGCCAAAAGTCATGTGGGTCCCATTTGGGTAAGTTAGTACATCAACTTCCAAGGGTCGTAACTTTTGCATACGATCTCTGTTTTAGGTGTATGATAGCTCGTTGGAAAGGTATCATTGAGGAGATTAATTTTGGGAGATAAATCATGACTTTAGCTATAATTGAGAAGCTCAATCCTGAAAAACCTTCATTTCGGCCCTCAAAATGGCCTCGAAAGTTAAAACTACTAAAAATAGTAAATTTCCAAAATTGCTGAAAAACTGTTTTGAGCCAGTTGGAAAAGGTGGGTGGCCACCAATATCCACTTGGATCAATACTCCCTCCTTAGGAATCAATTTTCTCCATTGTGTTGAGTTCCTATGGTAGAGGGAAAAGAATTTGTTGAATCTACATCTTGGTGAGTTGATTTCCTTGCTGGAGATGTCGCGCTGCTTAGTTTGTGGAATTTTGTCACGAACCTATTGAGGCTTAAGCTATTCAACAAGTCGAGCTACATGAGAGGCTGGTGTGCATAAGGAATCTTTGCGCTTTGTTGCAACCTTGTCGACCTACTTCTGTTTGATAGAAGGTGCTGGGGCGAGGCTGTAGTGGTTGCAGTGTCCTTTTGTTCCTCTTTTGAACAGATTATGAAGAAGATGAATTTTGCAGTATGAGATACTACCTTGCAAAATTGTTTAGGTGGAACAATGGTTGGAACTACCTTTGGTATTTTGTAGAGATGACCCCCCAGAATAACAATGACACTACGGGGTGGAGACTCATAAATAACATGGTGCTTCCACATATATGGATAGCCCAAGAGAACATCACAGACATCCAGTGGGGCAACATCACATAATACCTCATCCTTTAAGGGTTGGATTCTGTATGAAAATCGACATTTCTAGCTAACACGAAGAGCTCGTCCTTGGCGAAGCCACCCGATGTTGTATGGTTGTGGGTGTGGTGTTGTCGACTATCACAACCGTTTGATGACCTCTACTGAGATGAGGTTCTTTTGGCTTCTGCTATCAACAATAAAATGCAGTGGGGTCCCCTTCACCCACATATGTGAATGAAAAATTCACCCCCCCTCGTCAGGATCTGTTGGTTCTTCTGGTTGAATTGTTGTGATCGCAACAATAACATTGGGGTTTTTGTCAATGATCTGTCTTTTACCAATATTTTCATAATCAGATTTAGAATCAAGGTTTGGCTCCTTGTCTTTGATCTCGGCCACCAATGAATTTTTTGAGAGACATTCATCGGTGTTGTGCTAGGGGCTTTTGTGGAAATCACACCATTTTCCAGTGTCCTTCTTTGTCTTCTTGTGACCCTTCTTTTCCTGTGGCTTAGACTGGTTTATAGGAAGTCGTTTGTTACATCCGTCTTTATCATACTTTGGTTGTTGCGGACTTGCAGACCCAAACTCCCATTTTTTATAGTGCTTAAATTTATTCTCAATTTTAATAGCATATCGATAAGCAACACCAAGTGATGAGATGTCTAGAAAATCCATTTCAGTTTGGATGTATCTGTGTAGAGCCCCACAGTATTTCAGAACCAAATGTCATTTAGGGTCTTTGATACCCATCTTGGTGTGCAAGGTATGGAAGGTATTGGTGAACTTCGAAACTACTTGGCTCCTCTATTGTCGCAGTGTGGTCCATCTCATGTACTGGTCCTCATAGTTTCCAACAAGGTAGTAATTTTCCTTTACCGCATCCACAAAAGAACCCCAAGTGGGCTCGACCCCATATATTCCAGAATCCTCTATGGAAATTTTATCCCAGTAAGTTTCCCACCAATTTTTGACATCAGGGAGAGATTTAAGGAGTGCGAAGGTGATCTTTTCTCTGTTGGAAAAATTGTGAACAAAGAAATAACCTTCTAGCATATTTAACCATTTGTCTAGGGCTTCTGCATCTATCTGTCCTTCAAATACAGGAATATCAAAATTAACTTGTACCTTGAAAGGAGAGGTGCTTCCAAAGTGGTCGCTTGATGAATATGCGCATGTTTCTATCGACAGGATTTGAAGGATGTGGGAAAAATTATCCATCATTTTGTCCCTCTGTCGCGTGAGAGATTGCTCAAGCAACAGATTGATAGGATCGTCTTCTCTGTCATTTTTCTTTTCTTCCACCATGGAGGGTTTATTGGATATGTGAGAGCGATTGTCTTCAAGAGAGACAAGCTCGAGACCCAACTTTCTATACTCGGACCTCGTCAGGTACATGCACTGAAAAAACGATCAAGAGCAGCCCGCTCTGATACCACTGATCCGGATTATTTTCGGCACAAAATGAGAGCGGAGATATAATAAAGAAATGCCCAAAGATATCATAAATATTCAATAATATAACATAAATGTATCAAATATGCAACCATAAACACATATATACAGTAATACACGATTTCTATTAATGAAAGAAATGTACAAAGACTGTAAAATACAAAGTGAAAGACTCGCTAGAATGGTGGCAACTTATCTCTAAGAAGAGATATGACGGCTACTCTCATTCGCAAGAAGATAATTACAATGAGGCCCCGAAGGCCTTTTTACAATAAATAGGAATACCAAAAACCCTAGATATCCAAAAACCTAACCCTAGGAGATGAAGCGCCAAAAGTCATGTGGGCCTCGTTTGGGTAAGTTAGTACATCAACTTCCCAGGGTCGTAACTTTTGCATACGATCTATGTTTTAGGCATATGATAGCTCGTTGAAAAGGTATCATCAAGGAGATTAATTTTTGGGGCTCAATCATGCCTGCATATATCCTTGAGAATATCTATCCGGAAAAACCTTCATTTCGGCCCTCAAAATGGCCCTGGAAGTTAAAACTACTAAAAATAATAAATTGCCAAAATTGCCAGAAAATTGTTTTGACCCAGTTGGAAAAGGTGGTGGCCACCGATATCCACTTGGATCAAGCCCCAAAGGCCCGTGGTGATATTTTTCCTTACTCTTATCAGCTGGATCTTTGGTAAATCTGTATGGACCCTCTTAGCTTTTCAAATTGGAAGAAGGTGCTTCATCAAAACACTCTGTTTTTTTATGGAGATTTTAAAGGGAATCCAAGGGTGGTAGGAGGGGGTGAGGCTATCCTAATATCGGATGAAAAAAATGAATTTACTCTCTCTTGGGGAATGGGAGATGACACCAACAATATCATTGAAGCTCTCGCACTTTGGCAAGGACTCTATCAAGTTTTGGCTATGAAGGTTAAAGAGGTTATTGTTTTTGGAGACTCCCGAGTGATCATCCAGGCTTTAAACACCCATGCGCTCCCCCACAACATGAGGCTCCGGTAGCTAACCTGAAAAATCATGATTTTACTCCCTTCCTTTCACAAAATCAAATTCTTTCACATTTTGCGGTATCTGGATGGAGAAGTGGATAAAGCATCTAACATAGCAACCCAACTAAGCAAAGGGACCTTGTGTATCAATGGAAATACCCAAAGTTCTAATATCCCCTAGAATCATTGGCTTATTAGAAATATGTTCTCCTCATAAGTCAAGGGATCGTACATGTATATTTAAATCGCAAGGCAAGGATGATAAGATGACCTTGGAACTAACTATGCTAATCTCCCAGATAAGACCAGAGATAGATACCTTCTTTGTCATTTTAAATTTGTTTCAATCCATACCTTTTTCTGTTAAAAAAAAAATCATCCTAATAAATCAACTAATTATTGTAATGTGTGGAAGCATTATCTTGAGTATACATGTATACTAGAATTGTCAGAAAAAAAAAAACCCATGCTAACTCTCCAAAAATAGAGTGTTTGTGATTGGTAAGCTAGCACAAAATAATGAAAATAAAATCATCAAAATATATTTCGATGTACTCTTTGCTTCAATATATTGATTGAATGTAAGTGCATTTTGGCAATAATAGAAAACTATAATTAAATATTTAAAAAATAAATTAAAATTGTTATGAAAATATATGCTTTTGTTATGAACATTGTCGTCTGGTTTCAGAAGCTCCCAATTTAATTCTTTAGTTACATTATTGATCATGCCATTGATATGATTGAGAGCATCTTCCTTTGTTGCTCCAGGATTGTCTTTCATGTAACAATATATACTAGAAGCTTCTTCTCCACGGGCCCCATCCGCCTGCATTCACCATGCCAATACCATCAGCATCCCATTTAAAATCAAAACCAAAAATGAATGGCAACATGAAATAAAAATTTCTTGCAATTTCTTTCAATAGGGAGTACCTTGTAGCACCGTGTATCACCTTGTAATCAAAGGAAAACGCATGCCAAGTCATTGAGCTTAGATGGAAAGTCAACTTCCTTGAGGATGTGAGGAGGAAAGGGAATGTCCATTGTGAGCATGGGTTGCAATGACGCTACTCGATGAGCAAGGATAACTTTCCCATTCTTGTAGTACTCCTCAAACGTTGGTAGATAACCAGTGGCGCTCTAGTTTGATTCTTGCATATATGAATCAAAACAATCCTCCCACTGCACACACAAGAAAATTCAGTAATCACTACCCAGTGGCCAATTTATCGTTGTCAGAAGAAATATTTGTTTCATGAAATGTCAGTGTCCATATAGCCTGTCGAGCATAGTCGATCATGTCTCTTCCTTGAGCCTTCTCTACCTCTCGATACATTTCATTTATGGTGTCGTAAAGTATCATGTACACTCCTTTCATATATTCTGGAAGGCAATCTGTCGCGGATGGATCCCATCTGGTCATTATACACACAAATATTGGTCAAGTCGATTAGCGGATAAGAACACATATATTCTTCAAAAATTATTTGGATTGATCAACACCACCTCTTAATTTTTTTTGTGAAGAGTTCAAGCTCGTCAACTATTCCAAAGAGGTCATACATATCGTTGAGAATCGTGATAACATGAATTTCTTTCACAAAGGCAAGTCTGAATGCAGAATGGTGAGGCTCAAACGCAATGGAAGAAGCCCAAGTGTAGTATTCCACTTGACGATGTCGAGTTAAGTTCATATGAGGCGAAACTGAATCTTTCCATCATCTACACATACAAATTTAATCTAATTTAATTTATTGTACTACTAAAATCGACTTCAAGAAGATATTCAATGAAACACACGACATCACCTCAAGAGATAATCTAACTCTCCCTTTTGTAAGGATTGAAAGATGTTGAACTCTAGTTTTTCAAGTTCTAGAAGGTTCTTTGTCTTCATGTATGATTTCCTGAACACAAAGAAAAGTATCCATTCAAAATACTTATAAATGAAAGAGAAGGTGTCAATGTGATTGAAATATAAAGCTATGAAAGTATGGTACTAGTTGTACGTATTATGAGTGTCCTGTCCAAATACGTCGATGTAATTCCTTTCTTCCAATCGTGGCAAATTTGTGTGCCAACCTTGTTCCAGAACGTCCCCTATCTGCAATTTGAAACACTAAAAGCTTCTTTTGCAAAGATTCTTTCAAATATTTTGTGGAGAAGATTTTAGCCTCTTCCATGACTTTCTCATCGGGAAAGGAAATGAGGGAAGCCCAATATATATTGACAATGCTTCGCATGTCTCCCTCTGTCTCACTGGGATATCATGCAAACTACCCATTTTGATCTTTGAAATGTTTCAAAACATCTGTAATCAAAAGATATTTTTTTATTAATCCTAGACGACAGTTTGGCCATCATTCTGAAAGAAATTCAATGAATGATTTATTAATAAAATGTGGATATATACCTGTAGATACCAGGTATCCATGTAGTCGAAGAGTTGAAAGCCCCAAGGTAGTTGAGTTATTATCAGGAACAACACTTTCTACCCCACATCCAATGCCCTTTTGGTTTCAATAACTGCAGGTCAAAAGAATGTGTCATTATAATCCTGTGTATTCCTTATGTAAGAATAAATAAATAATGGTGACTGACCTGTAAACATAATCAAGGGTTGTTTTTATCTCGTTTCTAAAATTTATGTCGATCCCCAAACATTCAATGCTATTGACCATCCAAAGGTGTTGAATGGGTTCATTGAGGGGACTGAATTCTCCGTCTTGTAATGACATTGAATTCAAAATCTTCTTTACTTCATCAATCAGTCTTTCCAGAACCGACAGTAGGTATAGAGGTAAGCTTCCTTTAATTTTTTTTAATTGTGATGGTATTGATCATTTTTCTAACAAATGTGCTCATAATAAAAAGAGAAATTATGAAGGTTAATCAAAAGGCAAACAAACATATAAAGGAAAAAGAACTACAAAGAAAGTTTTCAAGAAAAACTTATGCACCAAAGAAGACATCTTATCATCATATGGAGATGTAGTCAATGACAATGAGACAAGAAGAGTTCTATTCATGGCAGTAGAAGACTCTGATAAAGAAGACTCTGAAGAAGAATATGAAGAAGCTGAAGAAGAATATGAAGAAGTCGAAGAAGAAATTGAAGAGGCAGAAGTTGACTACCGAGAAGAATTGATGTGTGCCATTGAAGTTATCAGAAGAGAAAAGAAGAAAAACAAGAAACTACAAGCGGAACTAGACAAGAAAAAATATACTCAAGAACTAGAATAAATGATCACAAATTTGAAGGTTCAAATAGAAGAAGATAAAATAATTGAAGAAGCACTCAAAGAACAGCTAGAAGAAAAGGAAAGGAACATTGGAAATTTGGAAGCAGAGATTGTCACATTAAGAAAGGATATTCAAAAGAAAAATATGCAGAATAGCTCAAAAGTTTTGGATGACATTATCAACAGTAAAAAATCTCATCTTGACAAGTTCGGACTTGGATACAATCAAATAGAAAAGGGATCAAGCTCCAAAACAACAGAGCAAGAAACATATCCAAAAAGCTATGCAGAAACAATCAAAGGGGATAGCAAGATATACAAGGAAGATTACAGGGACACTCCTCCACCGAGAAGATTCAGATTTCAGAATAAACAACAGACAGATAGGACTCAAGAAGAAGAAGGATTCATAAGAGCACCTCCTTTCAGAAGATCTTCAACTCCCAGGTATCAAACTATAATTTTTGGTTTATGTTATGCATGTAATAATTTTGGACATAAAGTTGTGAATTGTGAAGCTAACAATAGGAACATAAACAAATTTGAAAGTCATACACAAAAGGGTTATCCAAGAAGGCCTAGTGAAACACAAATAAGAATTTACAACAAGTTTGAATCTTTGAGCACTAAAGTGGAATGTTAAAATTGTAACAACTTTGGACACATGGCCAAATATTGCAGAATGACAGAGACTCCTAGAGAACCGCAACAGAATAACAACAGTCACAGACAAGAACCTCAGAAAAGGACATGGATAAGAAATCTGAATCAATATAGCAATGAAGAATGCACACTCTCTCTACCAGATAAGCAAAAGAAACATGGTTGGTATGTTGATAGTGGCTGTTCAAAACACATGACAGGTGATAGAGATAGGTTGTTGGAAGATTGGTTGTTTTCATTGATGTCAACCCTAGTCATTGGTTTTGGACCGCAAGATTGATGAACGTATTTGGACAGGAAGGACAATGCACATGCATATACAACACACATGGATGGATAATATACATCATTTTGTTTCCAATGGTATGTGTCACATCATGTGAATCCTCATGGTTGAGGATAAATGAATTTTTGAAGATGACAAAGTGAATTGAAGCAGGAAATACAGGTCGTCCCTGAAGACAACTAAAGAAAAGAATTACAAAATAAGAAAGTGTTAGGTCGGCCCTAATGTTAAAATAAAATGACATAAATGGTATAAATACATATCATTATACATTCATTTTATATATAAGTCGAATTTAAGAGGAAATCATAAGTAAAGAAGGCCATATTTCAAGGGAGGATGAAGTCTATTGGTGATGTGTTCTAAGGTATGTTATTTACAGGTCATCTTACAATTTTTTATATAAATTTTTTTCTAGAATGATTTAGATGGTGAAATTGATATGGTATTTAGAGGACATATCAAGGTAACTTTGGTAAAAAAATTATCTCTTTATGCACTACGCTTTTGGAGATACACTCTGTGGAAAATAGGGCTTTTGACTAGTCCTGAAGCTAGTCAATAAATAGGTATTCCATGTAAAACAATCATAAATTATTCATAGAGAATCAAAATTAAGTGAGACCAATTTAATTGGAAAGAGAAAGTACTTTGGTTTTCTTGTGTGCGATTTTTAGAATCTGATGTTAAATATTGAGCGCAGGGCATTCTGTACAAGTTTTCTCTCCTGAATAAACCAGAATTGAATCAAGGTCTAGCATTCTCTCTATAACTTAATTTTGGGAAGGATTCAAGGAGTGAAAATTGGAGAAGTTTTAGAGAATACATTGAGTAATATTTTCTACAGGATCAAAGTATTCCAAGAATTGAAGAATTGCAGAAGTTGAAGAAGTCTCGCGAAGCATTATTAGGTTCTATGTGATGGTTGTGATGATTTAATGTAAAGTTTTATTATTTCTCATATATTCTTGGGTGGAAGGAAGGGGCAAGGATGGAGAGGTCAAACCTCTCTGGATATTGGATGATTGTATCTTCATCTTGGAGGTTTATCCCTTCCTTTATATTTGGAAGTTGTAGGTACCTTTGGAAGTCATTACTTCCCTTGAACAATAACTATTGATTATTTATCATATATTGTGCATGGTTTATTGTGGTGTATTGGGGTAACTATTATACTATTGTTCATTGATCATTGGATATAATTGAATGGTTTAAGTATAAATTGAAAAACAATTAAAATTGTACTTGATACTGATTCACCCCCTCTTAGTATCAACAATTAGTATCAAAGCAGGTTTCCTTGAGAATAGTTTAACCATTGGAAGGAAAATCCTGAGCAGAGATGGATGGCCATGAGCACATTTCAAATGGGATTCAAATATTTGATGGAATAAATTATGCATACTGGAGTGATAGAGTGAAAAATTACCTAACAACGTTGGGAGTAGACATTTGGTACTCCGTTGTAAATGGATATGTAACCCAAAATAATGCTCCAACCGATCCAAATGAGAAGAAGCTTATGAGTTGTAATTCAAAATCTAGACATGTTATTCTAGGAGCATTGGAACCAACCATTTCTAGCAAAGTGATGGGTTGCATCACTTCTAAAGAGATATGGGACAAACTCAAGAGTACCTAAGAAGGTGATCCAAAAGTTAAGCAGGTCAAGCTTCAACGACATAGAGAAGAATTTGAAAATTTGAAGATGAATGAAAAGGAAGATATTGCAACCTATTTTCTTAGAGTTGATGAAGTTGTTAATTCTATCATAGGATTAGGTGAAGAGCTCGATGAATCCTTGATTGTACAAAAAGTGTTGAGATCACTTCTCTTGAAGTATGATGCTAAGGTCTCTTCCATTGAAGAAACTAGGGACTTGACCAAAATGACAATGGATGAATTACATGGGTCTCTTATACCATATGAAATGAGAACAGGTACAGAAAGTGACCAGCCAAACAATGAAGCAACCTTTAAATACATAAAGAAGACAAAAGACAAGGATAACGACCTTGATGAAGAAATAGCAAAATTCGTAAGAAGGTTCCAGAAGGGAAGTGGAAGATAAAAGGGTGAGTCTCCTCTCAAATTCTTTAACTGTGGTAGAATAGGACATATTGTTGAAAACCGCTACTATAAAAAGAGAAGTCTCAACAATAAAAAGAGATTCTACTCCAAGGATGATGACATCTCCTCAGATGAGAGTGATGAAGAAGATAATGATGGAGGAGAATTCATCTTCATAACCCAAGAAATCCGGGATGATGATCAAAAGAATTCTAAAGAAGAAGAAATCATTTCTGAAGAAGATTCATATGAATAAACCAACCTTGATTCCTTTTGGGGATACAAAGACAATGTAGAGAGTGAACAAGAAGATGAGAATATTGAAATGTTGAAGTATGTTGAAACTGAAAATAGAAATCTTAGAAACACAAAAATAATACTAAGAGGTGAACTGAGTAGTTGTGAAGAAGAGATTTACAAGCTTGAAAATACCATTGATAGCCTGAAGGAACAATTAGAATATTATGAGAAATTGAAATAAGAATTGGATCACACAAAAGGGGAGCTACTATTGACAATAGAAAAGTTGAAGAAGTTCGAAAAAAGAACTGAAAAATTAGATGAAATCCTTAGCAGTCAAAGATCTCCAAACGAAAAGACAAGACTAGGGTACAATGACAGTTTGAAGACAACAAAACAAGAGAAGGAAGATGAAAACGATGAAACCAAGACTCCAGAACAAGTTGAACAACATTAAAGAAGACTACAATTTAGAAGGAATGAGACATCAAGAAGATCCTCTCCCATCATGTATGAAAGAAATCATTGTGAAGGAAACTACAGAAGAATAGATTGTGAACTCAGATGGACCACACCACAAAGAATATCACTTACTCCCAGGTATCAAAATTTCTTTCTTGGACATTGTTATACTTGTCGAAAGTTTGGACACAAGGAAATCAATTGTAGAATCAATGAAAGGCATAATTATGCAAGCTACATGAATGTTGAAAGTAGTAGATATGGAAATGTTCGTAGACCTGTCAACAAAAATTATAATCCATTTGACCCATTAATGGATCAAAATATTGTATGTTACAAGTGTAATAATCTTGGTCACAAAGCACAATATTGCAGAGAGATGAAGGAAGATAATTGTATGCCAAATGTCTGTATACCAACTAAAACATGGAAAATGAAATAAATTCCACAAAATGAAAACTGTCAAATAACATTGGTCGCTAAAGAATGAAAAGAAGAAGATGAATGGTTCATAGACAGTGGGTGTTCATATCATATGACCAAAGATCAAAGAAAATTTGTCAGCTTTAAGAAAAAGGGTGGAAATGTTGCATTTGGAGATGACACATCTAGCAAAATACTTGGAAAAGGAATTGTAAAACTTGGAAGTGAAAATGTAAAATCAATAAAAGTCCTATTGGTTGAACATCTGAAGCATAATATCCTCAGTGTCAACAAAATATGTGATCAAGGATACACTCTTACATTTGACTCCCGAAAATGTAAAATCAGAGAAAATAACTCAGGAATATTGGTTGCAACTGCAACAAGAAGACCGAACAACATATACATCCTATACATGAAGAAGAGAGACAATACAGAAGCCACACAAAATGATTCCAAGGAAGAAAAATTCCCAAAGACCAAAAATAAGGATGAAGTATTATTGAGTGCCACATGTTCAGGGGGAGAAACCCCAAAGAAGAGAGTTACCTTTTTCCATTAAACTCACGGGGACAAGGCCTACCCTTTTCCATTGATGTAAAAGAGGGATAGAAATTGGGATCATGATGATAGGGGGAGCATGATTGTTGCCATCAATGACAAAGGGTGATATTGTTGGAAGATTGTTTGTTTTCATTGATGTCAACCCTAGTCATTGGTTTTGGACCACAAGATTTATGAAGGTATTTGGACATGAAGGACAATGCACATGCAGATACATCACCCATGGATGGATAGTATACATCATTTTGTTTCCAATGGTATGTGGCACGTCATGGGGATCTTCATGGTTGAGGTGAAATGAATTTTTGAATATGACAAACTGAATTGAAGAAGGAAATACAGGTTGGCCCTGAAGACAATTAAAGAAAAGAATTACAAAATAAGAAAGTGTCACGTCAGCCCTAATATTGAAAGAAAGTGACATAAATGGTATAAATACATATAATTATACATTAATTTTATATATAATTCAAATTTAAGAGGAAATCAGAAGTAAAGAAAGTCAGATATCAAGGGAGGATGAAGTCTTTTGGTGATGTGTTCTAAGACATGTTATTTACAGACAATCTTACCATTTTCTCTATAACTTTATTTATAGAACAATTCAGATGGTGAAATTGATATGGTATTGAGAAGACATATCAAGGTTCCTTTGGTAAAAAATTAATCTCTTATGTTCTATAATTTTGGAGATACACTCTATGGAAGATAGGGTTTTTGACTAGTCCTGAAGCTAGTCAATAAGCATGTGTTCTGGGTAAAACAGTCATAACTTGTTCATAGATAATCCAAATGAATTGAGACTAATTTCATTGGAAATAGTACAGATTGCATTTTCGTGTGTGATAGTTTTAGAATCTGATGTTAAATATTGAGCGAGGGTCATTCTATACAATTTATCTCTCCTAAATAAACTAGAATTGAATCAAGGTCTACCATTCTCTCTATAACTTATTTTTGGGGAGGATTCAAGGAGTGAAACTTGGAGAATTTTCAGAGAATACAGGATCAAAGTATTCCAAGAATTGAATAATTGCATGATTTCAAGAAGTCTCAGAAAGCATTATCAGGTTCTATGTGATGGTTGTGATGATTTAATTTAAAGTTTCATTATTTATCATATATTCTTGGGTGGAAGGAAGAGGCAAGGATGGAGAGGTCAACCCTCTCTTGATATTGGAGGATTGTATATTCCTCTTGGATTTTTATCCCTCTCTTTATATTTGGAAGTTGTAGCTACCTTTGGAAGTCATTACCTCCCTTGAACAATAACTATTGATTATTTCTCATATATTGTGCATGGTGTATTGGTGTAGCTCTTATACTATTGTTCATTTATCATTGGATATAATTGAATGGTTTATTATAATTTGAAAAAGTTTTAAAATTGTACTTGATACTGATTCACCCCCCTCTCAGTATCAACACGGGTTTCTTACATTAAGAAAGGAAAGAGATGGATCAGTCTCCTTTGGAAATGATGATTCAACTAAAATCATTGGAAAAGGAACAATCAGAATTGGGAAAAAGAATACAAAGGCAAAAAATGTTCTACTAGTAGAAGATATGAAACATAATATTCTAAGTGTGATTCAAATGTGTGACCAAGGTCATAAAGTTACTTTCGACTCACAAAAGTGCGAGATAAGAAAAGAAGGTTCAAGAGAATTGATTTCTACAGCTACAAGAACTTCAAGCAACATATATGTGTTAAGTGAAATTGGAAATGAAAAGTCTTGTCTAGGAAAGGAAGATGAAAGTTGGATATGGAACAGAAGAATGGGTCACATCCATTTTGATAACCTTTTCAAAGTTAGAAAAAGAGAAGCAGTCAAATAAATGCGCCAGATCACAAAACCAACCAACACTTTATGCAAGAATTGTCAACAAGGAAAGAAAACAAAGACGAGGTTCAAACCAAAGGAATATTCAACAACAAGGCCATTGTAAATTGTGCACACTGATCTAGTTGGACCAACTACAACAAAGGGTTTAAAAGGTGAGAAATACCTTACGTTATTATTTGATGATTATACAAGAATGACTGCAGTTTTCTTTCTAAAGAATAAGTCAGAAGATTTTGAAAACTTTAAGATCTACAAGGAAATGGTTGAAAATGAAATGGATTCAAAAATCAAATTCTTGAGATCTAATAATGGAGGAGAGTTCACTTCAAATGAATTTATGGACTACTACAAAAGTCATGGAATAAAAAGGCAATTATCCATTGCTAGGACACCTCAACAGAATGGAGTTGTTGAAAGAAAGAACAGGACAATACAGGAAATGGCTCGAACAATGCTAATGGATTCCAAATTGACAGATATATTTTGGACATGGGTAGTGCATACAATAGTTCACATTAAAAATAAATTAATTCTTAGAAACAACACTGACAAAACTCCCTATGAGCTATGGAAAGGAATACCAACAAATGTGAAGCACTTCAGAGTTTTTGGAAGAAAATGCTACATCAGAAGAGAAGATGGCATAATGGGAAAGTTTGACTCTTGTGTCGACAAAGGATTACTTGTTGGTTACTCAATTACAAGGAAAGCATACAAGTGTTACAATATGAGATTGAACAAATTTGTGGAAAGCATCAACGTAACAATTAATGAAACAGGTAGAACATAGTCAAAGGAAGAAGAAAATAAATCGATGGAACAACCTTTCGGAGAAGAAGCAGAATATGAAAAAGAAGTAGAAGAGGGAGATGAAGAGAATCTGACAGAAACAGAAGAGCAATTTCAACAATTGTCTCCAAAGACACCTAGCAGACGAGTACAAAAGAATCATCCTTCAGATCAGATTATCGGAAACAAAGATGCATGAGTTGAGACTAGAAGAAGAATTCGTTCACTAGAACAAACACACCTAGTACTCTTATATACAATTGAACCAAATTGTTTTGAAGAAGCCAACAAGGATGAATTTTGGAATAAGGCCATGGATGAATAATTGGATCAAATAGAGAAAAATGACACTTGGGAATTGGTTCCAGGACCAAAGAATAAGAATGTGATCGGCAAAAAATGGGTTTTCAGGAATAAATTGACTGAAGATGGATAGGTTACAAGAAACAAAGATAGATTGGTATGTAAAGGATATGCATAGATTGAAGAAATCTACTTTGAAGAGACATTTTCCCTAGTTTATAGAATGGAAGCAATTCGTTTGCTTTTAGCTTATGCATGCTCCAAAAATATTAAAGTGTATTAGATGGAGGTAAAATCCACTTTTTTGAATGGGGAACTTGAAGAAGAAGTTTGCATTTAAAAACGAGAAGGATATCAGTTGTCATAAAATGAAAATTATGTGTGTAAATTAAAGAAGGCCTTGTATGGTCTAAAACAGGCTCCTAGAGCATGGAACTTTAGAATGGATAAGTATCTACAACAGGCAGGGTTCATAAAAGGAAGTGAAGACAACAACCTCTACATCAAGGTAAGTCAAGGTAATATTTTCTTAATCGAAGTTTATGTTGATGATATTATTTTTGGTAGTGATGATGAAAGGTTAAGCCAGAAATTTGCAAAGGATATGCATAATGAATTTGAAATGTCGTTACTTGGAGAACTATCCTTCTTTTTGGGACTTCATATACGTCAAAGAAGCCAAGGAATTTTTATTTCTCAAACCAAGTATATCAGAGAAATGATAAAGAGGTTCAGAATGGAAGATTGCAAACCAGTTATCACTCCCATGCAAACCAATTGCAAGTTAAGAAAAGATGATGATTTAAAGTCTACATATCAGAGGAAATGAAAGTCAATGATTGGCAACCTACTATTTGTGACAACATCTAGACTAGATGTAATGCGGGAAGTTGGCCAGGTGGCACAATTTAAAGCAGTACCAAAGGAATCACATGTATGAGCAATGAAGAGGATTTTCAGATATCTCAAAGGAACATAAGAGTTTGGATTATGGTATCCAAAAGGAAAGGATCTATCACGTATTTCCTACACAGATGCAGATTGGGCAGGTTGTATTGATGACCAATGAAGCACTAGTGGAGCAATGTTCTACTTGGGTGAGTGTTTAGTATCATGGTTAAGCAGGAAACAATCATTAGTATCTTTATTTACAGTCGATGCAGAGTATATTGCAACAACATCATGTTGTAAAAATGTTCTTTGGATGAAACAAACTCTGACAGATATACAGGTTCAGTATGATGAGCCCATTCCAATCTATTGTGATAATACAAGTTCCATCAGTATCTCAAATAACCCGGTGATGAAATCCAAGACGAAGCACATCCCAATCAAGTATCACTTTCTACGAGAGCAAATTGCAGAAAAGAACATCAGAGTTGACTATGTGGGCACAAAAGAAAAAGTGGCAGACATATTTACAAAACCACTTCCACGAGAATCCTTTAATTATCTTCGCCATAGACATAGAGTTATTTCTACTCCAAAATCAATTCTTTTGAATGCTTATCTTATATGTCTTATATGTACACGAGGAAGCACCATAAAGAGGACAATTCAGTCAGGGGGAGCAACCCCGGATGGAAAGATACCTTTGCCATTGATGAAAAAGTGGGAGAGATTCATCAGATGCAGAGGACAAATGCATGGTTCCAGGTGGAGAAATGGTCACAGAGATGCAGACGATAGAGGCATGTTTCTAGGGGGAGCATGAGTGATATGGCTTCAGTATTGCATGGCATAATTTTTGTTTTGAAATAGAGTTTTTCCATCAATGCCAAAGGGGGATATTGTTGATTAAGGTTGGTTGTCATTGATGTAAACCCTTGAAGAAAGAACAATAGCACAAAGGATGAACTCCAAAGTGGTCCCCTTATGGTGAAAGCCTTCATGGGAAGACGCTTTGCGGATTGAGTTATCTTAGAAGTATGGTTAGAGAACAATGATTATTTGTGAAATAATGAGATGAAGGTCAATGAATTTGTCAGTGAAACTATCCTATATGGATAGTGCTTTTCATGCCATTTTCAGTGGTATGTGGAACGTCACATAACTCCTCACGGTTAGAGAGTTATGACCATAAGAAGTTGGAGAACCCAGGTTTGGGTAATGGACCCAAGTTTGTTTGATGGATAATGGTATGAGTTTTGATATATTTGCAGGTAATAATATTCTATATGGATAGTACATGTCATTCCATTTCTGGTGGTATGTGGAATGTCACATAACTCCTCACGGTTTGACAAGTATGGCCTTACAAAGTTGGAGGACCTTCATATGTCATCTAGAAGCCCCATAAGGTCAAAGTAGTCAAAGTGGTTTAAGAGATTTTAGAAGGTAAATAATAAAGTGAAGTGATGAGTGTAAACAATAGAGTGTTTAATAAGTACTCTTTGCTTCAATTTATTGATTGAAAGTAAATGCATTGTTTTGGTAGTAATAGAAAACTATAATTAAATATTTAAAAAATAAATTAAAATTGTTATGAAAATATATGCTTTTGTTTTTTATATGAGTATTATCTACCACACATTTAGAACAATTTGTATGGATATTGTGAGACTTGACATAATGATAT
>ML796989.1:192269-206399 GCA_009831015.1 Picea engelmannii
AAGTGAAGTGATGAGTGTATTATAATTCAAAGTGAATACAAAATAAATTATTTCAATAATAATTTTAATGGAGAAATTAGAAGTGGACCCAACCCTAAAATAAGGAAAGTGAGGCCAAGTGACCTAGAAGATGTTTTTAAGGAGGCTACTTGGAGAGTATAAATAAGAGGCAAGGCTCTCTCATTTGAAACACACTTGAGCATATTGAATATCTATAGGTTTCTAAGGTATACAAATGATATTTAAGCCGAAATTCTGAGGAAAGTGAAGAAAATAATTCTGAAATGCAAGGAAGGATAAATTCTTTTGATGGTGCTTTCTAAGGTATGTTATTTTCAGGTCATCTCACCATTTTCACTATAACTTTTTAAATATAATGATTCAGATCCTGAAATTGCTATGCAAGTGAGAAAACGTATCCATGTATCTTTGGGTTAACATTCAGCTTGTGGGTCGTTGTATTTTGGGAGTTACACTCTGTGGAAAATAGGGTTTGTGGTCAGTCCTGAAAGTAGTCAAAATCAGGTGTTTCGGGTAAAAATGTCATAACTTCTTCATAAAAGATCCACATTTAGTGAGACAAAATTTTTTAGTTAGGGTATAGTCTGTAGTATGTTTTGTAATAGTTTCATACCATTTCATCAAATATTTTGTGTGGGGCACGCTCTACAAGGTCGCTCTCTAGAATAAGCTAGAATTCAGCAAGGTATGTCATTTTTGCTATAACTCCTTTTTTGAGAGGTTCCAAGTAGTGCCACTTGGGGGAATTGTATCGAATAGACTGAAGAACATTTTGTATCAATTTCAAGTATCAATTATTAAGTTAAGTAATTAGGGTATCCTTTAAAACCTAATGAGTATGGAAAAACCAATGAAGTCAAGCCAAAATAAATAATTGGTGAAATAAGTGGTTATCTAGTGGTGGAAGATTGGAAGATTGACTTTAGTACAATTATTTTTAGAGGTTATTTCTATATTTTCACATATTTTTTTCTTCTCACATACTTTAGAGCATATATTTTAAAAGGGGTTCTTGATAATAATGGGATAATTTGTTTTAGGTTTTATGGTGGGGTGAGTGCAAGTTAATGATGGTCTCTCATCACGATTTAAGTTGGAGAGATTATTCAAAGTACTTTTACAATGAATTTGATTATAGTATAACAAGATGAAAGGTAGGAAATTGAATTAGCTTTTGGAATATAAAACTTTTATTCATAGAAATTGTGAATAACTATGTCAAATTTGATTTTTTTATAATAGTGGTATCTTAATTTTCCAACAAAATATAATGTATATGTTTTGTTCGTACAGGTGTTGAGTACCTTAACGATGGAATTTCATTCCAAAAACTTGTATACTTGTAGAGAACCTGTTTTTCTTGTCCCTTGTATTTTTTTAGAAATTTATAATATTAATTTTATATATTTTTTTAAATTATCAAAGTCAACATATCCATCGAATTGCAACGTCTTTTGTTGCGCATGCTAAGAGGGTCTTAACATGATGAAAACCATTTCTTTGTTTTTTAGATCGTAGATTTCGGTCTCCTCTAGTGTCACATATAAATCATTCAAGAAATGGTTAAGCTACAAAACTTTATAGCATAAATAAGAGAGGTATGTATTTTATGATTTTAACATATATGTCAACACAAAAATTAGCTTGATTATATAACATTCGAGAATCATCCTAATCAATGAACTAATTGTTGTAATGTGTCATAAGGAAAAATAATTAGCTTGATTATATAACATGTGTATTAGAATTGTGAAAACAAAATCATGGTAACTCTCCAAAATAGAGTGTGTGTGGTTGGTAAACTAACTCAAAATAATGAAAAGAAAATCATCAAAATATATTTATATGTACTCCTTGCTTCAAGTAAATGCATTTTGGTAGTAATAGAAAACTATAATTAAATATTTAAAAAATAAATTAAAATTGTTGTGAAAATATATGCTTTTGTTTTTTATACGAGTATTATCTGCCACACATTTAGAACAATTTGTATTGATATTGTGAGACTTGACATAATGATATTTAATATTATATCTTTATAACAATATTTAATCTTCTATGTTTATTAAAATTAAAGATAATAATTTGAATGGAAATAATATTATTAATAAAAAGAAGTTGAAATGTTATACATTTTTTATAAGTATTAATTTGGTTGAAACAAATTATTTTCTCATATTTTGAATATTTAAAAGAGAAAATGAAAAGAGAAAAATCTCCATAATGAATATCCTCATTGAACTAATCCAAGAACACCATGAAACTAACACACTTAGACAAAGTACCAACTTCTTGTAGATTTGAGATGTGGTTATAAAGGCATGGGTTCAAGGAGGTTTCTTATCACAAAACACTTTATTTCAATGTTGGAAATGTTGTAGCCATCTCAGTATTTGTACCCATGATGGAAAAGTCTGTTAATGTCAAAAGTAGGTTTCTTGCAACACATGGGAACATTGTCGTCTAGTTTCAGAAGCTCCCAATTTAATTCTTTAATTATGTCACTGATGATGGCGTTGATATGATTGAGAGCATCTTCCTCTATTGCTCCAGGATTGTCTTTCATGTAACAAGATATACATAAAGATTCTTCTCCACGGGCCTTGTCAGCCTGGATTCACCATGCCAATATCATCATCCCATTTAAAGTTTAAAGATCAATGGAAATATGGAATACAAATGTCTTGAAATTGATTCTAACAGGGAGTAACTTTTAGCACGACGTATCACCCCGTAATCGAAAGACTGTGTTGTCCCTTGACCAAGTTGTGGGAGATACTTGGTCATATTTGATCGTTTTTGGGACTTCGATGCCTTATCGAAGGAAGTGCGCAAGCCGAAGCAGAGATCACAGGATCTCAGTCCACTTTTGGGCCTGTTTTTAGGGTTTGGGTTAATGTAATGGGAAAGGGATGTCGGCCCATGGGTTTACCCATGCTTAGGCCCACTTTTGTATGTATAAATAGATGTCTAGGCAAGGTATAAGAGAGTCGATGGCTTAGTGCTAGTAATTAGATCTGTGTAATTAGATATGTTTAATTAGATTTGGATTGTAAATTCTATATGCATGATTTTAACAGACTTGTAGAGCTAAGTGAAAGTTGTTGTAGGAGGTTGTGAAAGGATTTGTGTTGAAGCACAAGGAAGAAGGATCTAGCAAGCTGCGCAGATCTTCTGTCCTGTGTGGAGTAAGGATTGCTGAGGCTCTGTGTTGTAACTACTTGACCAAGATAATAAAGAAGAAGAGTTGGTGGATGTAGCCCCAAGGTGGGGGTGAACCACGTAAATATATGTGTGATGCTTTGTGATTTGATTCAATGTGTCTACTTCTTCTTCTGCTAAGTTCTTTGATATTTGTAGGAATATCTACTTATGCTTTGTTCTCCTAGATCTGATGTGTATGAAGATGCTCAAATATACTAGATTTGATCTAGATTACTGTTGCTAAGTGCTTGAATACTATAGATTAGTGTGAATGTTGCGAAGCTCTGTCTTATAAGAGAAGTGGTTATTGAATGTATATTGAGGAACTAATGGTGTTAAGTGTTCTAGTAAGTTGTATAATCACATATCTGTGTCCCAGCTAAGTTTGCAGGCACCTGAGTCTTGCAACCACCCTTGCCTCTACCTCAGGTGAGACTTCATCTGCTTCGTAGGTGTTGTCGAAAGGGCCGGTAGTTAGAGCTTTGTTGGTGCGCTCTTATAGCGTTGAAACTTCGGTCTGCTTCTGTGCCAACAAATGGTTCTGTTCCCGGAACCAAAACATTGATTGTTGGTAACGGAGAAAGAAAATCTTTGTGCAAAGATTCGATCTAGAAATCGTGAAATCTTTGTGCGTAGATCTGTTGCCCTAGTATGCAGTTTTCTACTTAACCTGTGAAGCTTTGTGCTAAGAAAAAAAGGTCAGATCTGCAAAAAAGAGGTAAGATCTGTAAGCTTGGTTCTCTGATAAAGGTAAGAATAGTCAATTTTTTTTATATCTAGAAGCTTTGTGCTCTACAAAAGTAAAATAAGTGAAATTTTTTTGAGTATGGATATAGGTATGTTTGATAGATTATGTCCTAGCTTGGAAACTAGGGCTCTGATAGATGATAGAAAGTTTGATATGAATAGATATAATAGATATGTTATACCTATGTGTAGAAATAATGTCTGGACTAACAAGCGGATGCAGGATCCTCGAAAGAAATTTTTGCAGCCTAGCTACCATAACCCTTGTGCTCAGTACAAAAGAGGTTGGAGATCATTTAAAAGAAAGAGAGGATTAACCCTCTGTTATAGTTGCAGAAGACTGGGACATCTTGCTAAGGAATTCCCTGGTGAAATACCTAGTTGTCTCTATTGTAAAGCTTTGGACCATGAAGTATTAGATTTCCCTAGACTGATTTCTAAAATTGAAGGCATGAATCTGAAAGAAGAGAACCCTAAGGCAGATCCAGAAATAAAAGAACCCCAGAGAGAATCAGAAAAGATGTTACTACATATACAAGACATCTTGAATGATCACCGACATGTTAGATTATCATAGGTCTTTAACAAGAAAGAATGCATCTAGGTAAGAATAGGAGACTTCGACATTGACTGTGTTCTAAATGAGGAAACACAGGTGAATTTTATGACATAAATACTTGGGAAGCTATAGGGAGTCCTGTTATGACCCCTTCACTGAGTGGAATAGGGTCATTTAGAGGGAAACTAGTGAACCTATGTGGAAGGCTCAATCAAATATCTATGAATGCTAATGGAACTTCAACAGAATAAGATTTTGAGATTATCAAATTTATTGAGGACAATGCCATGTTTACTATGTTACTTGGAAATCCTTGGATTGAAAGAGATCAAGCCAGAAACAAGGAAGAAGAAAAAGTTTTAGAACAACAGAGACAAGAGTTAAAAGACTTCATGACTAGAAGGATCGTGCAGTTGATTGAAGAACAAGAGAACAAATTGAAGCTATATCACACTAGGAACCCATATGTCAAAATTATCAGAACACCAGAGGACTCACAGAAGACTGAAGTTTCTATCTCAGATAAAGACAAGATGTTATACTTGAACCCTAAGAAAGAAAATTAGCAATGCGAAGTAACTATATCCAAGGAAAATAAGAGCCAGAACGGGTAAAGAAATACTGAGACGAAGCTCACTAGAAAGAAAGCTAGAAAGTTAAGTAAGAAGAAGGCAAAGATTGAAAAGTTGCAGGAGATTCCAGATAGAACATCACAGAAAGAAAACTTGTAGAATGGGAGCTTCGCCAAGATATCAAAACAATGACCTATGGAACTTCGCCGCGACGAATCGATATAGTCATTGGACTGATATACCCATTCGAATTCCTCCCCGAATGGATAGAAAAGAATTAAAGGATCATCACTAGACCGTTGGATCACACGATAACGGACAGATCAACATTAATGGAAGCTTCATGCTCGTTGCAAGAAGACCATTGCCGAATTTATTATTTAGTTCATCGCACCATGCATGAAGAACAATTTTTCCAACTGAGAATTAGAATCCCACCGAATAGTAGTTGTATATAGTGGTCATTGCGATCTGGTTGGTCATCCTAGTATAGTATCTGAGATCATTTTGAACCCTGACTAATTTTTCTTTTCGAGCGCGTATGTCTGATGAATTTAGCGCAGCCAGAGAATATACAAGAGAGGTACTTGCTAGCCTCAAAACCGAAAGATTCATGTCGAAATGAGGGTTGTCTACAGGTTTACATGCATCATCGACGAGAGGAGTGCAAGCCTCCCCATCGACTGCTCGAGGAGGAACATCCCCAGTCGATGCAGAACGCAAAACCAAACATAAATATGATATGGCCAATGAGAGGTTGGTTCCATCCATCCTACTTGCTTACATACCACCTCTGAGTAGTGAGATCAATAGAGATAGTGTGCCTAGAGACTTCGAGTACACTCTAGTCACTATGTACCTGCCGAAAGGGGTACGCGCAGTCCGCGCAGATCAAGACAAGATTGCAGCATTGAAGTTTAGTGACTTCAACCTGGGGGATCGTAAAGACTACAACACACTTTCCCTGTACAAGTACCTAACCATAACTAAGGGAAAAAACTTGAAGATCGTCCCTCAACAATGGACTATGAACCTTGCGTAGTCCACTTTATTGAATGTCATGAAGATCCCACATTTTAGACGTCACAAGGAAGTCAATGCCTGTGTTAAGATACTCCTGGTGAGCTACCATGAAGGATGCATGTGGTTGAACCGCTGCATCACAGTTGATCCAGCGTTGATCAATAGGATCACAGGTCTTAGCATGTAGGGGCCTGATCCCCATGACTACTATCCTGGAAAGACTACAGACTGCGCTCTTGCTTGAAATATCAAAGAATCTTATAGCGATGTTGAGAAAGGAGTGTGAGGCTACAAGGTAGCCTCTATTTAGAGTGGCACAGTGTGCCTTGCATGTCAACTAATCGCAGGGAAGATCGTTCACAAGAATCAACCCACGCAAGTATCCGTCTTTGTAGTTGACCTCGTAGGAAAGTGCACAGAGGAACTACAAATGAACTGGGAAAAGTACCTGGTGAATCAACTAGAGATTGACTACAAAAAATCCCAGGATCAGGGGCATGAATTCCATTTTAGCTAGCTCTTGATACTTATAGATTTTGTTGCATGGGAGCTACTGGAAGATGCAACCTTCTCGGACCTCGACCCTTTTCAACCCTTAGTTGCGGAGTTAAGTACCTTATGGTACTCGAATGATATGAGAAAACAATGGAAATCCAATGTCATATTCCACTCCTACTACAATCAGTTGAAGCGCACCATCCAGTCCGAGCCTCAGATACCCCCGAATACCCTCTTTAGGTTTAGGCCCTTAATGAAGTTCAGGGCAGTCTACCACTTCATTTACATAACATCACGCATTGATGAGAACAAAGAGTAGTTACAGTGTTATTATAAGCTGGAAGAAGAAGACCTGGAGGAAATCACCAAGGAATGGTCGGCAGAGCTCCTTGTTTCAACAGACCCCGCAGAATTGTCTGACATCAACAACCCAAAAGCTACACAGGATACACCTGGGCCCAGTAAGATGAAGAAAACAATGAAGACGAAGAAGGATGAGGAAATACAGGATATAGACAATAGATATGTATGGACCGCATCCATTACACCCAAGCAAGATGGTAATGCTGAAGAAGTCGAACATAGGCCAGAAGACAAAGAGGAATCATTTAAGAAAAGGAAGGTTTCACCTCTGAAACCTTCCTCCTGAAAGAAACCTAGAACCCTTGTAACCAAGATGAAGGCCACGCTCACCCTAGATGACTTCATTTTCCTCCTTGCCACTATGAATGAGCCTATAGAAGAAATAATAGAAAATAAGGAAGCCAAGAAAGAGGCAATGTTCAACCGAATTGAGAGAGATCTCCAAGGAGTGCAACAGGCACTTTGGTCTAGTCGCACAGTCTCCATTGTGCCCCTACCAGAAGGAACAACATAAGAGGGAGATGAACCAGTTTAACTCCACAGGATTGATGCCATAGTTGAAGCACGCCTTCGAAAAACACAGGAAGAAACCACGAAGGCCACCCAAGCCTTAAAGAAAGAACAAGAGGAAATCATCAAGCAGTGCCAAGATACGCAACAAGAGAGGGATGTTCTCCAAGAAAAATTGGAAGAAGACAGAGAGAATATCCAAAAATAAAAGGAGCAGTTGCTCGCAAAGAAGATCAGGATCGAAGAAGCAGTCAATAGACCATTTTTCTCTTTGACCATCTTAGAGAAGAAATCAGAAGAACCCTTAGAATTCCAAGTGTTGAAGCTTGTTGAAGTTATTCAGCAAATTGAACAAAGAGTCATAGAATTAGATCTTCAAACCATACCAAGTACCCTGCAAGAAGAGCGCAACCAATGACAAATGACTTCCCAGAGAATAGTAGAAAGGATTAAAGAACTCACTAAGGAATGCAAACAATTAAGTAGCAGTAGTGTGAAAATACATGAGAACCTAACCAAGAATCCTGAATTGCACAAATTGGAGTTGCAACTCCACGAGGCGAAGCATGAATCCGAAAAACTACAGGTGCATATGAAGGCCCTATCACCCATAGAGAAAATGAAACGGTCTTCCAAGAAGTGCATAGCACAGCAGCAGATCCATATAATCCAGAGCAAGGTAATGGAAGTAACTCAACAACTTCAACCTTTTTAGGATAAGGCATGTCAACTATTTATAGAGATCGAGAACAAAGGAACAGAGCTGGAACAGGTTGTGAATTTAGTAAAGCAACACCAAGAAGGGTCGGTGAATGTCGCACTCATCTTGGAGTTCGCCGAGCAAGAAGAAGTTTCAATGCAGTAGGTCGAAGAATCTCGAGGCGTTTGAAGAATAATTGATTAGACCTAAGTGACTTGGGATGAGTCACAGGTGAGTGTTGGGGGCCTGTTGGCCCTTGAAAAAGTTGTGGGAGATACTTGGTCATATTTGACCATTTTTGGGGACTTCGACGCCCTATCACAGGATATCTGTCCACTTTTAGGCCCCTTTTTAGGGTTTGGGTTAATGTAATGGGAAAGGGATGTTGGTATGTGGGTTTACCCACGCTTAGGCCCACTTTTGTATGTATAAATAGATGTCTAGGAAAGGTAGAAGAGAGTTGATGGCTTAATGCTAGTAATTAGATTTGTGTGATCGGATGTGGATTGTAAATTCTCTGTGCATGATTGTAAGAGACTTGCAGAGATAAGTGCAAGTTGTTGTAGGAGGTTGTGAAAGGCTTTGTGATGAAGCACAAGGAAGAAGGATCTAGCGAGCTGTGCAGATATATTGTCCTGTGTAGAGTGAGGATTGTTGAGGCTCTTTGTTGTAACTTCTTAACCAAGATAATAAATAAGAAGAGTTGGTGGACGTAGCTCTAGGGTGGGGGTGAAGCATGTAAATCTGTGTGTGATGCTTTGTGCTTTGATTCAATGTGTTTACTTCTTCTTCTGCTAAGTGATTTCATCTTTGTAGGAATATATGCTTATGCTTTGTGCTCTTAGATGTGTATGAATGTTAGATATGATGTGTATGAAGATGCTTAGTGTTGATCTACTCGATTTGATCTAGATTACTATTTCTAAGTGTTTGAATACTATAGATTAGTGTGAATGTTGCGGAGATCTGTCTTATAAGAGAAGTGGTTATCGAATGTATCTTGAGGAACTAATGGTGCTAAGTGTTCTAGTAAGTTGTATAATCACAAATCTGTGTCCTTTCTAAGGTTGCAGACACCTGAGTCTTGCAACCACCCCTGCCTCTACCTCGAGTGAGACTTCATCTGCTTCGAAGGTGTTGCCGAAAGGGCCAGTAGTGATCCATATTTTATGAGCAGAATGAAATGAGTATAGATTATTAACAGGTGCTTAACACAAAATAACAGAGATATAGTAAAATTGGTTTTCTATTCAATAATGAAATAAGCTGAAACTGTAAAATGCAGCGGAAACAAGCTTGCTGGAATTGTGGCGGCTTATCTCTGAGAAGAGATGTGATAGCAGTGCGCATTCGCTAGAAGAAGGTTACAATGAGGCTCTGAAGACCATTTTACAATAAGAAAGAATTCCAAAAAACTTACACAGCCAAAAACCTAACCCTAGGAGATGAAGCGCCAAAAGTCATGTGGGCGTCGTTTGGGTAAGTTAGTATATCAACTTCCCGGGGTCGTAACTTTTGCATACTATCTTCGTTTTATGCATGTGATAGCCCATTGGAAAGGTATCGTAGAGGAGATTAATTTTTGGGGATCAATAATTCCTTTGATTATAACTGAGGATCTTGGTACTGAAAAACCTTCATTTAGGCCCTCAAAATGGCCCCAGAATTTAAAACTGCTAAAAATAGTAAATTGCCAAAATTGTCAGAAAACTGTTTTGAGCTAGTTGGAAAAGGTGGATGGCCATCGATATCCATATGGATCAATCCTCCCTCCTTAGGAATAAATAGTATCCATCGTGTTCAGGTACCCCGTTAGATGAGGAAATTTTTGTTGAATTTTGCCGAGGGTGAGCCACTTGCCTTGGTGTAGAAGTTGCCCCGCTTTGACGACTCGATAAAGCTGGATCCTTTATTGTCGAGTGACCTTGATATGTCTGTCCACAATATTATCATTAGATTCCTATTGTATGCATTCGGGGTTGAGCTCTATTGGTGTCAGATGTTCTACTACTTCTGAGGTGTCCAATAATGGTGGGAAATAAGGGCGAAGGAGATCCACATTGAACACTGGGTGCAGGCCAAGGAAAGGAGGAATGTTGAGCTCAAAATCATTATCCCCCATGACCTTGGTGATAGTGTATGGTCCATAATGGAGTGGGTGAAGCTTTCGATGGGGTTCTGTAAGGCGTTCTTTCTTCAAGTGAAACCAAACTTTGTCGCCCACCTGAAACTTATGAGGCACCCGATGTTGATCATGGTGTTGTTTGTACTTGTCATTGGACTTCTATAGGATATCCTGAACCTATTGGTGGATGTGATAGATCCACTCAATGAACCAGGTGGCTTTGTCAGCTTCAGTTGGAGTAGGATATCATTCAGTCGAGGTGACCGCAAGGGGAAGTGCAATATCTATGGGACCCAATGGTTGGAATCCCAACCCCACTTGAAAGGGGCTATGGCTGGTTGAGCTATGTAAGGATTGGTTGTAGCTATGTTGGACATAGGGAAGGTTCTCATCCCATGTGCGAGGGTTCTTTGAATTATACATGCGAAGGATGTGCACAATCATTCAATTTACAACCTTGGTTTGGCCATCTGTCTGGGTGTGGAAGATCATGGATTTGGTGAGCTTGGTGTCCAGCATTGACCAGAGGCTCGACCAGAATGTCCTGATAAATCGACTATCCCGATCTAAGACAATGGTTTGTAGGATTCAAAAATGTACCCAGAGTCGTTCAAAGAAGAGATTGATAGTGGCCTCTACTGTGATTCTCTTCTTCCAGGCAACCAGAATCGCCATCTTATAAAAGCGATCAACAACCACAAAAACATAGTCATTTCCTCGCTTGGTGGATGGGAGGCCCGACATGTAGTCCATTGAGATGGATTCCCATGGCCTGTAAGGAGTAGGAAGAGGGGTGTACAGGCCCTATTTCTTAGTGGTCAGTTTGGCAATAGTGCAAGCAATGAAGGACCTGATATACTTGCCGACCTCTTGTTGAATTTTTGGCCAGTAGAAATGTTTCTGTAGCATTTCCACTATGTTTTCGATGCCAAAGTGTCTTGCCACCCGACTATAGTGGGCTTCCTAGATCATCTTCGCTCGCTCACTTGATGGAACACAGATATGGACCATATGACACAACAACCCATCCTGAAGATGGAAATTACGGACAAATGCATTTGCGCCCATCATTTGGTAGGTGGTGGTTAACTTAGGGTCTGTCTCATAGAGTTGGGGCCATTTAGATGTCTCATGGCCGCAAGATTCTAGCACCATGGTGAGTTTCATGACTGGTGGTCTGTTGAGGCAATCAACGACATGATTAGTGCTTCTTGTTTTATACTTGATGTTGAGGTGGAATTGCTGCAAGTATGTGGACCACTTTTGATGGTGGTCATTATGCAATTTTCCCTATGTCTGCATGAACTGCAGTGGCTCATGATAAGTGTGGATGACTGTCTCCTTCCCAAGAATGTAATGTCTCCACTGGCAACATGCTTGCACAATGGAGTACATTTATTTTTCGTAAGTAGGGTACTTACGAACAATATCTGATAGTGTCTCACTATGATAGGCCACGGGGTGGTCATGCTGAGTGAGAATGGTGCCCATGGCATAGCCTCAAGATTCTGTCTCGAGCTCAAAGGGATGTTGCAGGTCTGGTAGTGAAAGTAATGGGGTTGAGCACAAGCGCTGCTTCAAATCATCGAACGCTTGTTTTTGGGACTGACCCCAAGAAAATATTTCCTTACCACCACCCCTGTTTATTTGGATGAGGGCCCATGCAATATGGAAGAAACCCAACACGAACCTGCGGTAGAAATTAGCAAGTCCCAAGAAGCTTTGAAGCTGAGTGAGTGTCGTTGGGGTTGGCCAGTCATTGATGACTTGGATCTTGGTTGGATCCACATGTACACCATGTTTATCAATGATGTAGCCTAGGTAATGGACCCTTTCCATGCAAAAAAATAATTTTTCCAGGTTGGCATATAGCTTGTGTTGTCGTAGGTGATCTAAAAACGAAGAAGACTTGAAAAACTTGAATAATTATTGCAAGTGAAATGTTATGTGTTTAAAGAAACCGGATCAATTTGCAACACATAAATTAAGGATTACTTATGTGAAATACACATAGACAACAGCATAAACATTGAACATAAACACATTTGCATAGCAATTGATAAAGGAGTTCAGCCCTCTTATGGGCTACATCTCCTGGTCCAGCTTCCAATGGATCATTATTATTAATTGCTCAAAAAGCGCTCAAAAACATGTCTTATAATGCTCAAACTGACAAAACGACTACTCCAATGGCTTCCCAGCGTCCCAAAACCCCTGTCTGGGCTCTTTCGGCACCTGAAACGGTCGAAAAATGAGAAAGATAGGCCTCCTGGAAGTCTCCTTCTCCAAGCTTGTTGTCTCTGGTTCTACAAATTGCACTCCTTCCTTGAGAAAACCTGGCTCACACGCTCATTTAAGCATAAAAACTCAACCCTGTACGCAATCGTGCACCAGTACAAACCGTACGACGGTTAAGGGCACGCCAGCCCCTAACCGCCTTGGCACTTGGGCACATGGTGCATAAAACCGCGCGCTTGGCAAATGAGGGGTCTAATTGGTTACAACCGTTCAAACTGTAGCAACTAATCCCCACGCGCCAAGCCATATGGCACATATAATATGACCAAAGTTTAATTTTTAAATCACGCGCACCAAACGGTCGGCCGCATTACATAGAGCATGGTCATATAATATATTGCAAAGAACTGCGGGTCGGGGCTAAGCCCCGGCCCGATTCCCCCGCCAATACAAACAAAATTCAATTTAAATATAATATTTCCCACCTTCATAACAAGGGACAAGTGGCGGTATGTTGGCTAGTGGAGTGAAATAAGGTATTTACAATACAGAGAGGTCTGGGGGTCGAACCCCATGGCCTCAACACATTTTTAAATATATACCAAATAGCCAATAATGAGGGGGACACGTGGCGCCCAGGGATCGGGCCACGTGTCCTCATATTAATTGCAACAAACTAGACATGTGTCACCATTCGATTTTCCAGGAACCATCCAACCAAAAATTGCCACATCATCACCATACGACCGGTACGATCCTGCCACATCATCGCACGGACTGTACGGACAGGTACATTCAGCATCCAAAATTTTTACCTATTTGGCTTGGCGGACAGATCGCAATAACTCCTTCATATGGACTCCGTTTGCGAAAGTAAATATACCACCGGAATCAGGAAGACGAGACGGACACAATGGCACTATTTTCGTCACATTCCTAGCACTTTGAAAATTGAGCAAAATTTGATCCCCTGATCACACCTCCCCATTGGGAAGATTTTGGACCTCCAAAAGACTATCTCAGTCTATGTGAAGATGAGGGTACAGTTCCCTCACCCTTCCAACCTCAATCCACTTGGCCTTGCTTGGATTCGTCCCTTTAAGACCAACTCACAAATACTCCACATTTCCGCGCTTCGAAGTTCGCATTCTCCTGTCAAGTATGGTGTCTTCCTGCAGTTCTGTTAGATACTCTGGAGAAAAATCATCTATGGAAGGAATATGAACATCCTCTCCTTGATCATTGATCAACGAAGGCTCATACAACTTCAAATTCTCAACATTAACAACTGCATGCATCTGCATATATGGAGGCAAATCTAAACGAAAAGCATTGTTACCAATCTTGCCGACAATTTTGAAGGGACCATATCGAATTGGTTTTAACTTTTTACCTTCTCCTTTAAGCCTCTCTTTGCTGATGTAAAACCATACTTCATCACCAACTTCGAAACTGTGATCAACACGATGCTTGTCATGTCTCGTTTTGTACTTGGCCTGACTCTTTTCCAACTGCTCTTGCACCACCTGATGTATCGACTGAATTTGTTCAATGAACTTCTCTGCCCGAT
>ML796989.1:226722-239546 GCA_009831015.1 Picea engelmannii
AATCATCACACTCTCGAGCGCTCTGTGCAACGGCTCCAGCTGGCCTGTGGCTCTTCTATCTTCCCCTTCGAACCATAACGCTTGCCATGATGTATCGGTTTTGAACTGCTCCACTGGTACCGCTATGGTGTGAGTTGGTACCTAGTACCGGAACCCTGTGCCAAGAATAGCAATGGTACCTACCCAAGTGATATTAGCTCATTTATCAAATTAAAGTATTAAAATGCATAATAATAACTTGAATTTCAAAGATACCTTAGGTGACCCCTTTGAGTGGGAAAGGGCTGTTGATTATAGCAAAAAGAGGTCAAAAAGGGTGGTACTGGCATAGAGTTGGAGGTCAATGGTATGTAGTATGGGCATAGAACATAGTCAAAACCGGGGACCAACAAACATCATGTTGTAAACATGTTCTTTGGATGAAACAAACTATGATAGATATACAGGTTTAGTATGATGAGCCCATTCCAATCTATTGTGATAATACAAGTGCCATTAGTATCTCAAAGAACTCGGTGATGCACTCCAAGACGAAGCACATTCCAATCAAGTATCACTTTCTATGGGAGAAGGTTGAAGAAAAGAACATCAAAGTTGAGTATGTGGGCACAAAAGAAAAAGTGGCAGACATATTTACAAAACCACTTCCACAGGAATCCTTTGAGTATCTTGGTGAGAGACATAGAGTTATTTCTACTTCGAAATGAATTCTTTTGAATGCTTATCTTATATGTCTTATATGTACATGAGGAAGCACCGTAAAGAGGACAATTCAGTCAGGGGGAGCATCCCCAGATGGAAAGATACCTTTGTCATTGATGACGAAGGAGGAGAGATTCATCAGATGCAGAGGACAAAGGCATGGTCCCAGGGGGAGAAATGGTCACATAGATGCAGATGACAGAGGCATGTTTCGAGGGTGAGAATGAGTGATATGACTTTAGTATTGCATGACATAATTTCAGTTTTGCATCATAGTTTTTCAATCAATGCCAAAGGGGGATATTGTTGATTAAGGTTGGTTTTCATTGATGTCAACCCTTGAACAAAGCCCAATATAAAAAAGTATGAACTCCAAAGTGGTCCCCTTATGGTGAAAGCCTTCACGGGAAGACACTTTGTGGATTGAGTTATCTTAGAAGTATGGTTAGAAAACAATGATTATTTGTGAAATAATGAGATGGAGGTCAATGAATTTGTTAGTGAAACTATCCTATATGGATAGTGCTTGTCATGCCATTTGCGATGGTATGTGGAACGTCACATAACTCCTCACGGTTAGAGAGTTATGACCATAAGAAGTTGGAGAACCCAGGTTTGGGTAATGGACCCAAGTTTGTTTGATGGATAATGGTATGCGTTTTGATATATTTGCAGGTAATAATATTCTATATGGATAGTACATGTCATTCCATTTCTGGTGGTATGTGGAACGTCACATAACTCCTCACGGTTTGACAAGTATGGCCTTACAAAGTTGAAGGACCATCATATGTCATCTAGAAGCCCCATAAGGTCAAAGTAGTCAAAGTGGTTTAAGAGATTTTAGAAGGTAAATAATAAAGTGAAGTGACGTGTGTACTATAATTCAAAGTGAATACAAAATAAATTATTTAAATAATAAATTTAATGGAGAAATTAGAAGTGGGTTAACCCTAAAATAAGGAAAGTGGGCAAAGTGACCTAGAAGATGTTTTTAAGGAAGCTACTTGGAGAGTATAAATAAGAGGCAAGGCTCTCTAATTTTAGATCACACTTGAGCATATTGAATATCTATAGGTGTCTGAGGTAACCAAAGGATATCTAAGCCAAATTTCAGAAGGAAGGTGAAGAAAAGAAGGTCGGAATTCAAGGGAGCTCTTCCAGAGAATAAATCTTTTCTCCATCCTAATGAAGAAGACCGGATGTTGAGCCTAGCCCCAAAGGACCCTAGTGCTATTTATTCTTACTCTTCTCAACTGGATCTTTGGGAAATCCATATGGACCCTCTTAACTTTTCAAATTGATTATTTTTTTTGGAGAATCCTGTGTGATCATCCAAGCTTTAAACACCCATTCCCTCCCCCACAACATGAGGCTCTGACAACTAATATGAAAAATCATGATTTTACTCCTTGCCTTTCACAAATTCAAATTCTTTCCCATTTTGCGAGATATGAATGGAGAAGGAGATAAAGTAGCTAACAAGGCAACCCAACTGAGCAAAGGGACCTTGTGTATCAATGGAAATACCCAAAGTTTTAATATCCCCTAGCATTGTTGGCTTATTAGAAAGATGTTGTCCTTAGAAGTCAAGGGATCGTACATGTATGGATAAATCGCAAGGCAGGGACGATAAGATGACCTTGGAACTAACTATGTTGATCTAGCAAATAGGACCAGAAATAAATACCTTCTTTGTCATTTTAAATATGTTTCTACAAACAAGGCAAGAAATTCATGATGTACATGTGCCACTAGTTACCACTTCTTTTTAATAGAATCGATAACTTTTTCTGTTAAAAAAAAAAACATCATAATCAATCAACTAATAGTTTTAATGTGTCATAAAAAAAAAGAATTAACTTGAATATACAACATGTATACTAGAATTGTCAAAAAAAAAGCATTAACTTGAATATACAACATGTATACTAGAATTGTCTTTGTACACTTTCATCAGATACGGCTGAGCTCATGCTCATGGCAGGCATGGCAGATTTACCTCGCCTAGATATTCCAAGAGTTGGGATTGTTGTACCGAAAGTTCCAATAGTTGGGATTGTTCTACAGAAAGGCTTAAGCTTATCAGTATAACTGATCAACGATTTGGAGGACAACGGGACGATAGATAACATATCCATTCCTGCTCGCTATAATATGATAGGTTTTTTCCTATGGGAGAATTTGAATTAAAGAACTAAAATCCATACGGTAGAACCCAGTCACTATCATTCCATTTATATAGATCTTTACGCCCAGGCAGGATACTCAACTTTTGTTGTTTTTCTCCGAAATGTTCGATCACTTAATCAGTTGCTCAAGCATCACCTAATCATGTAGAGAAAGATCAAATTATATGCTTTTGAAATTGTGTTCATATTATTGGCGAAATGAAAGGTTGGTGTATCACCTACATACACCAATTATATGCTTTTAAAATAATGAGATCATTGAATCAACTGCTCAAGCATCACCTAATCATGTAGAGAAAGATCAAATTATATGCTTTTGAAATTGCGTTCATATTATTGGTGAAATTGCGTTCATATTATTGGTGAAATGAAAGAAAAATTTGACAGTTGCCATTTCTGGGTAAAAACACTTTATCACATGTACGAGACTATGGCGTAAGACACAGAGAAAATAAACAAATAATACTAATGTGATGTTTTTCGGACATTAAGAAAATATATATCAATATTAATATTATGGTTTTTTAATATTAAAATTAAATATTTTCTTGGATTTCAAATAGTTAGTTTCTTTTTTTTCTAAATTTAATCCAGGATGCGAAGATGTTCAAGAAAGTATCAATTCAATTATTAAGTCGAGTACAAGGTGTTTCAATTATTGGCGAAATGAAAGGTCGGTGTTTCAATTATTGGCGAAATGAAAGGTTTGTGTTTCAATTATTAAGTTGTTCATATTATTGATGAAATGAAAGGTTGGTGTATCGCCTACGTACACCAATTATATGCTTTTAAAATTGATCAGGGGATCAAATTTTGCTCAATTTTCAAAGTACTCGAAATGCGACGAAAACAGTCTCATTGCATCCGTCTCGTCTTCCTGATTCCGGCGTTATATTTACTTTCTCAAACGGAGTCCGTATGGAGAAGATATTGTGATCTGTTCGCCAAGCCAAACAGGCAAAATTTTGGATGCTGACTGTACCTGTCCATATAGTCCGTACGATGACATGGTAGGGCCGTACAGGTCGTATGGTGGTGATGTGGCAGTTGCGGATTGGTCGATTACTGATGAGTACGGTGTTGACACGTGTCATTGGGTGGCCAATAATAGGAGGACAAGTGGCCCAATCCAAGGGCACCATGTGTCACTCACTGGTTGGCTAAGGAGTCTATGTATAAAATGTTGGAGGCCGCGGGGTTCGACCCCCGGACCTCTCCTCCACATAATGACTTTGCAATTTCCGCTAACCATTATGCCGACCCTTGTTCCTTGTTTCATATACCAACGCGCATATATTTAATGTGGTGTGTTGTTGTAATTGGAAAGGGGCGCGGGCCGGGGCCTAGCCCCGACCCATGGTTCCATTGTAAACATATGTGACCATGCCATAGTGCTAAACCCAAAGCCCGTGCAATGTTAAAACATATGTATTGTATGCGCGGGAAAATTTACACGGACATAGCCTGCGATCCTTTGATATATGTGGCCATAACATATGTGTTATACGCACGGTTGTGACAGTTGGCGTATAGCCTTTGGTCGCGGGGGTTTGTATATATTTGCCATATGACCCTAATCCGGGGGCGCGGGAGGTTATGCCTGTTACAACGAATTTAACCACCTTTCAGCTAAGCCCAAGGTCATGTGCACCATACGCCCAGGTGCTGAGGCAGTTAGGGGCTGGCATGCCCTTAACCGTCTGGTTTTTATGCTTAAAAGAGTGTGTGAGCCAGGTTCAATCAAGGAGGGTACGAATTGTAGAACCAGAGACAACAAGCTTGGAGAAGGAGACTTCCAGGAAGCCTATCTTTCTCATTTTTCGACTGTTTCAGGTGCCGAAAGAGCCCAGACAGGGGTTTTGGGACGCTGGGAAGCCATTGGAGTAGTCGGTTTGTCAATTTGAGCATTGTAAGACATGTTTTTGAGCACTTTTTGAGAAATTAATAATAATGATCCATTGGAAGCTGGACCAGGAGATGTAGCCCAGAAGAGGGGTGAACTCCTTTATCAATTGTTGTGCATATGTGTTTATGTTCAATGTTTACGCTGTTGTCTATGTGTATTTTGCATAAGTAATCCTTAATTTATGTGTTGCAAATTGATCCTGTTGCTTTAAACACATAACATTTCACTTGCAATAATTATTCAAGTTTTTCAAGTCTTCTTCGTTTTTAGATCAAAAATTGCGTTACATGTACATGAAATCGTTGGAAGAAAAAATAACAATTGTCATTTACTGGTGAAATTGTGGAAAAGAAAAATTTGACAGTTGCCATTTCTGGGTGAAAACAATTTATCACATGTACGAGACTGGCGTAAGACACCGAGAAAATAAACAAATAATACTAATGTGATGTTTTTCAGACATTAAGAAAATATATATCAATATTAATATTATGGTTTTTTAATATTAAAATTAAATATTTTCTTGGATTTCAAATAGTTAGTTTCTTTTTTTTCTAAATTTAATCCATGATGTGAAGATGTTCAAGAAAGTATCAATTCAATTATTAAGTCAAATTTAATTATTAAGTCAAGTACAAGGTGTTTCAAGTACTTAGGGTATCCTTTAAAACCTAATGAGTATGGAAAAACCAATGAAGTCAAACCAAAATAAATAATTGGTGAAATAAGTGGTTATCTAGTGGTGGAAGATTGACTTTAGTACAATCACTTCTACAGGTTATTTTTCACATATTATGTTTTTCTCACACATACTTTAGCATATATTCTAAAAGGGGTTCTTGATAATAATGGGATAAATGTTTTTAGGTTTTATGGTGGGGTTTAAGTTGGAGAGATTATTCAAGGTACTTTTACAATGAATTTGATTATAGTGTAAGAAGATAAAAGGTAGGAAATTGAATTAGCTTTTGGAATATAAAACTTTTATTCATAGAAATTGTGAATAACTATGTCAAATTTGATTTTTTTATAATAGCTGTATCTTATTTTTCCAAATAAATATAAGGTATATGTGTTTCTTGTCCCTTGTATTTTTCTAGAAATTTATAATATTAATTTTATATATTTTTAAAATTATCATAGTCAACATATCCATCGAATTACAACGTTTTTGTTGTGCATGCTAAGAGGGTCTTAACATGATGAAAATCATTTCTTTGTTTTTTAGATCGTAGATATCGGTCTCCTCTAGTGTGACATACAACTCATTCGAGAAATCATTAAGCTACAAAACATTATAGTAGAAATAAGAGAGGTATGTATTTTATGATTTTAATATATATGTCAACACAAAAATAGATTAAAAATAGTAAACATTATTAATTTAAAAAAAAAAATATTAGGTTTTTGGATGTCTAGCATTTTTTACATTCCTGTTTATTGTAAAAAGGCCTTCAGAGCCTCATTGTAATCATCTTCTTGCGAATGAGCGCAGTCGACACATCTCTTCTCAGATATAGGTCGCCACCATTCCAGCAAGCTTGTTTTCCACTGCATTTTATTGTTTCGGCTTATTTCCTTATTGAATAGAAAACCAGTTTTATTGTATCTCTATTATTCTGTTTTAATCATCTTTTAATAATCTGTATTCGTTTTGCTATGCTCATAAAATCTGGATCATAGGACCAGACATAGATGCCTTTTTTGTCATTTTAAATTTATTTCTACAAACAAGGCAAGAAATTCATGATGTATCTTTACCAATAGTTACCATTGTTTTTTAATACAATCCATACATGTTTCTGTTAAAAAAAATCATCCTAATCAATCAACTAATTGTTGTAATGTGTCACAAGGGGAAAGAATTAGCTTGAGTATACAACATGTATACTAGAATTGTCAAAACAAAATCATAGTAACTCTCCAAAATAGAGTGTGTGTGGTTGGTAAACTAACGCAAAATAATGAAAAGAAAATCATCAAAATATATTTATATGTACTCTTGCTTCAAGTAAATGCATTTTGGTAGTAATAGAAAACTATAATTAAATATTTAAAAAATAAATTAAAATTGTTGTGAAAATATATGCTTTTGTTTTTTATATGAGGATTATCTACCACACATTTAGAACAATTTGTATTGATATTGTGAGACTTGACATAATGATATTTAATCTTATATCTTTATAACAATATTTAATCTTCTATGTTTATTAAAATCAAAGATAATAATTTTAATGACAATTATATTATTAATAAAAAGAAGTTGAAATGTTACATATTTTTTTATAAATATTAATTTGGTTGAAACAAATTATTTTCTCATATTTTGAATATTTAAAAGAGAAAATGAAAAGAGAAAAATCTCCATAATGAATATCCTCATTGAACTAATCCAAGAACACCATGAAACTAACACACTTAAACAAAGTACCAACTTCTTGTAGATTTGAGATGTGGTTAGAAAGGCACGGGTTCAAGGAGGTTTCTTATCACAAAACTCTGTATTTCAATGTTGGAAATGTTGTATCCATCTCGATATTTGTACCCATGATGGAAAAGTCTGTTGATATCAAAAGTAGGTTTCTTGCAACACATGGGAACATTGTCATCTAGTTTCAGAAGCTCCCAATTTAATTCTTTAATTACATCACTAATCATGGCATTGATATGATTGAGAGCATCTTCCTCTGTTGCTCCAGGATTGTCTTTCATGTAACAATATATACACAAAGCTTATTCTCCATGGGCCTTGTTGTCCTGGATTCACCATGCCGATATCGTCATCCCATTTAAAGTTTAAAGATCAATGGCAATATGGAATACAAATGTCTTGCAATTGATTTTGACAGGGAGTACCTTTTAGCATGGCTTATCACCCTGTAATCGAAGGACGGTGTTGGCCCTTGACCAAGTTGTGGGAGATACTTGGTCATATTTGACCATTTTGGGACTTCGACACTCTATCGAAGGAAGTGCGCAAGATGAAGTAGAGATCACGGGATCTCGGTCCACTTTTGGGCCCCTTTTTAGGGTTTGGGTTAATGTAATGGGAAATATGTGTCTGCCCGTGGGTTTACCCACACTTACGCCCAGTTTTGTATGTATAAATAGATTTCTAGGCAAGGTATAAGAGAGTCAATGTCTTAGTGCTAGTAATTAGATCTGTGTAATTTAATGTGGATTGAAAATGCTCTGTGCATGATTGTAAGAGACTTGCAGAGCTAAGTGCAAGTTGTTGTAGGAGGTTGTGAAAGTCTTTGTGCTGAAGCACAAGGAAGAAGGATCTAGCGAGCTGTGAGGATATTCTATCCTGTGCGGAGTAAGGATTGTTGAGGCTCTGTGTTGTAACTGCTTGACCGAGATAATAAAGAAGAAGAGTTGGTGGACGTAGCCCTAGGGTGGGGGTGAACCACGTAAATATGTGTGTGATGATTTGTGCTTTGATTCAATGTGTTTACTTCTTCTTCTGCTAAGTTCTTTGATATTTGTAGGAATATCTACTTATGCTTTGTGGTCCTAGATGTGTATGAATGTTAGATATGATGTGTATGAAGACGCTTAGTGCTGATATACTGGATTTGATCTAGCTTACTATTGCTAGATCTTGAGGAACTAAGTGAAGTGGTTATTGAATGTATCTTGAGGAACTAACGGTGTTAAGGGTTATAGTAAGCTGTATAATCACAGATCTTTGTACCAGCTAAGGTTGTAGACACCTGAGTCTTGCATCCACCCCTGCCTATACCTTGGGTGAGACTTCATCTGCTTCATAGGTGTTGCTGAAAGGGCCGGTAGTTAGAGATTTGATGGTGTGCTCTTGTAGCATTGAACCCTGGGTCTGCCCCTGTGCCAAAAAATGGTTCTGTTGCCATGACCAGAACTGTGATTGTTGGGAACTGAGAAAGAAAATCTTTGTGCAAATATTCGATCTAGAAACCGTGAAAGCTCTGTGCCTAGATCTGTTGCCCTAGTACGCAGTGTTCTACTTAACCTGTGAAGCTTTGTGCCAAGAAAGAAAGGTCAGATCTAGAGAAAAGAGGTAAGATCTGTAAGATTTGTTCTCTGATAAAGGTAAGAATAGTCAAAAGTTTTTATATCTAGAAGCTTTGTGCTCTTCAAAAGTAAAATAAGTGATTTTTTTTTTAGTATGGATCTAGGTATGTTTGATAGATTATGTCCTAGCTTGGAAACTAGGGCTATGATAGATGATAGAAAGTTTGTATGAATATATCTTATAGATATGTTATACCTATGCATAGAAAGAATGTTTGGACTAACAAGCGGATGCAGTATCCTTGAAAGAAATTTTTGCAAGCTAGCTACCATAACCCTATTGCACAGTACAAAAGAGCTTGGGGATCATTTAAAAGAAAGAGAGGAGTAACCCTCTGTTATAGTTGCAGAAGGCCAAGACATCTTGCTAAGGAATGCCCTAGTGGAATACCTAGTTGTATCTGTTGCAAAGCTTTGGACCATGAAGTATTAGATTTCCCTAGAATGATTGCTAAAATTGAAGGCATGAATCTGAAAGAAGAAAACCCTAAGGCATATCCAGAAATAAAATAACCCCAGAGAGAATCAGACAAGATGTTACTACAGATACAAGACACCTTCAATGATCACCGACATGTTACATTATCAAAGGTCTTTAATAAGAAAGAATGCATCGAGGTAAGAATAGGAGACTTCAACATTGACTATGTTCTAGATGAGGAAACACATGTGAATGTTATGACAGAAAGAAATTTTGAACCTATAGGGAGTCCTATTATGACCCCTTTGTTACACATAAACAATACTCACTTTGCTAGTGTCGCAAGTGTCATCATTACAAAGTTCACAAGTGTCGCAAGTGTCAGAGAAGCATACTGCCATGATGCCTATGTCATGCCTGTAAATGACATCAAGAGGACACTTAAAACACCTCAAACATTTGATTTGGAAGAGGAGAAATGAGTTTGCAGGCTTACAAACCCTTTTCCATCTGAAACCACCTCACAAAATAAGCTTTCGAAGGAGAGTGCTCCCCTATACCTCTTCTGGGAGCGTCGACGCTCCCCCTTACACTGTTTGGGAGTGTTATAAAGCTCCTCTGTCCCTTTTGAGGGATCCCTATGGATTTTGAAAGCATTGGTGCCCCCCTAAAGCCTACTAGGGAGCGCTACAACGCTCTGATGGCCCTTTTGAGGGAGCGCTACCTATTCTGGGCAGCAGTTGAGTTGTTGAGATGAATAAGGGAGGGATCCTTTCATTCTTGGAAGGCAGTTGGATTCGAATCCCTAGTCTAGCCATGATCTTAGGGCATATCCTCAAATGAAGGAGGTAAATCCTCACCTTCCACAAGGATATCTCAAGTTGTTGATCCTCTCCAAGGCTATATAAGAAAGCATTATAATGGTGAAAGGGGACTGGAAAAGGAGAATCACACCAAACTTATGATCTCATAAGTGGTGCTGGAACAGATATATTTTGGAAGCAAGAGACCTATGATCTCATAGGGAGCAATTGGTGAAGCTATTGTCATTTAGATCATGGATATTTTGAGCAAGGGGTAGACAAGGAGGACTTTGCAGAGCTACTACAATTCATCCATGGTTGTAAGCAATGTTTTTTCCTCATTAATATAATTTGCTTGTCCTGTTTCTTTCTAATTCAGGTTCAATCTCACATGAATTTGTCTCTTTAGTAGATAGACCTATTTTGGACTAATCTTGATAGATTAGGAAGTAGTTGTACTTTGTTTGTCTACATGACTCAGCGAGGAGCGAGAGTTTGGAGCTCGATTCAAAGCGTGCAGGGACAAACGTCGATAAAGAGGTACTGTTATTTTCCTTCTTTCTCATGTATTAGTTTGTATGGATTTTAAAGGAAGTCAGTGTCCACGTTAAGCATTTTCTTTCTTAGAGTTAGGGTCTAGCTCTTTGAGGAAATCTACCTGTCCGCAGGGAGATTTTCCTACAACAAAAACTGGCTACTCCACTGGGGATCGAATCAGAACTTTTTTACTTTTTTCTTTCCTCATAGACCTTGTATTAACTTTTGTATTCTTAGGCCTTGTTCAGCCCTTCATATCTGATTGCATTTTCTGATTGACTCTTCACTCCATCACACTCAGCCTGATTGTCAAAAATTGACTGAAGTTTGGGTTTTTTGGACTTTTATCTGAGCTTTAGGACTCTAGCGCTCCCCTGCCTTGTTAGAAGAGCACCAATGCTCCCTTAATATGCTGGACAAAGATTTTTAACACTCTATTGGACCTTATACTAGAGCGCCAACCCTTTTTTTCCCAAAACCTTTTCAAAATTTGCAATTTCTGAAGGTCCAAACCCTGTTTTCTCACTTCCTGGGCTGCTTTGTGATTCAATGATTCTTCCTTTGACCTTTGACGTGCTTCCTCATGATATGTAAACATATTTTTTCTCAAATTTTATGCCCTTCTTCATTATTTTTTGAGTTTTTGCTGTTGAGAGCTTGAAATCAATCCGCTGCTTTCTTCTCTACTATCCAACTGAGTGGGAACTCTAGTGAAGGACTATCTGAAGTCTGTAACTCTTCTCATTTGGTTCTTTGAGGTCATATGATCCAATATATTTCTCCTTCATTTTGCGTTTTTTATTTTCTTTCTCTTGTTTGATTGCAAAAGGGTGTGTTGTTTGTGCGAAATGTGCATTTTCTTGTTTGAATCTCCTTGATCTAAAAGGGTAGTTGGCAGGACAAGTTTTTCATTGAATTGATCATCGTTGGCATGAAAACAACAAAAGTACATATTAATGATTACTTTTCATATTAGTTTTCATTTATGGTATGTTGTCGCATCATATTGGATTTGATTGAGAACAAAATTGATTGAGGGCATTGCTTATCATGTGTTTGATAGTGAAAATGACTCTTCCTCTTTCCCTTAAATAGGTATTCATTGAAAATAAATGATTTCTTATCATATTTCATGCATATTTTTAGGAATTGGGTCATCATTCCATCATTTTCACTTTTGTACACCCTCTGAGTAAACAACAGCCATTAAAATCAATGCTTAACTAAAATTTATCATAACTTTTACATCTTTGTTAGAAAACCTACATTAGTTTAAGGTGTAGGGATTTAGAATAGGATGAAAGGATAACTTTCCAAAGCTATCAAACAAACTTAGTATCTTGCGGTAGGGAGAGTCAATTCCAATTGTCGTATTGGCTTGCTGGGATCCCCCTCTCACACAGGGGTTATGCACGAGGTTGCATTTGGGTGAGTTACGGAGATTATCCCTCTGTGGCCCAACTCTTTGTAGTGGTTAGATCGTATATTGGGGGTCATTGGAAGGTATACCCACAATGTTGAGTGGAATCCTTTCGAGTTGATTTCGGACTTGTTATCCTGCCCATATGTTCCGATTGGACTGTCGACTATACCTGCCCAGGGGATGACTATGATTTGGTGACCTTTGTAGCCACAATATTTAGGGTCTCACTCAAGGTGACGGTGAAGGGAAGTCTCACTGTACCTGGAACAGATGTTGGTCAAACTCACTCGGGCTCCTTGGAGGGTAAATCCATAATGACTGCGTGGAATATTGCACCAAGGCGTAAGCCTATTAAGTAGGTCATCAACATAACTGATCCACCCACTCTATCCCCGCCCCTTCCTATTTTGATCTTGCGACGTTGGATTTCATCACCAACTAGTGGTTTCATCGTAGGAAGGTTTGTTTGATTGATTTCTTCTTAGATTTGTAGCATGTGTAGTTTGTTTTAATTAGTGGACCTTAGGTCGAGTCAGTTTTAATGGCATTGAATCTTGGGAGTACCAATGGAGGAACCCCTTCTCCTGGGGAACCCTATACTTTTCCATCATTTGGAAACTTTGGTCCTCCATATGTGTTGAAAATACTAATACAACTGAGAGGGGGGGGGTGAATCAGTTGTTTATAAGCTTAAACAATTTTATACCTTCTTAACAATTATTAATATTTCTTCATGTGTCATCAAGCAACATACAACATATGGACAGTAAGAGTAAAGATCATC
>ML796989.1:247664-262899 GCA_009831015.1 Picea engelmannii
TTCAGTTCTGTACATCATTTACAATTGAGCACCAACTCAATGTGAGGCTGCTACCTCTGTTTTACAAGCTGCAACTTGTTTGAGAGCTCCAACTCTCTAGTTTCTCTAGCACCCACTAGAAGGAATCACCAACTCCCTGAGTATTCCAGCACCAACTGGATGGAAGCACCAACTTCCTGAATGTTCCAGAACCAACTGGATGGAAGCACCAACTTCCAGTTACACAGGCTCCAACCTGCATAACAGAGAACACCTATTCTCCCTAGCACCACCCTGCCACCCTAGTTTCTCTGGCCACTACCAGATGGAAGCTACAACTTCCTGTGTTCAGGCTCCCACTTGAACCTCTGAGGACAACAGTCCTCCCGAGCACCTCCCAACCACCCTATTTTATTAATGACTAAATAAACATTCAACTTTACAGATAAATCAATTCATACCAATCTTACTTTGTTCTGTAAATCTTGTCTTCTACTGCTTGCTCTATCAGTCTGCTCTGCTTCTGCTCTATCATTCTGCAATTCTTCTCTTCCTTCACAAGTCTGCTTCTGCATCACGTTCTTTTGTCATTCTGTTCTTTTTCTCCTCTACCTGTCATTAAATTTCATGCTCAGTATCTTCTCCTTTCTCCTTTCTAACTGTTTCGTTCTGTTTCCATTCAGAACAGCCAACCCAATTCAGTCTCGCACATTTTCTTTTATACACCATTCCTTAACGGTTCCACTTCCCCTTTCAATAGGAAATCCGAGGACATCTGTCTTGGCAACTGAAACGCTAACCAATTCGACATCATAAGCCCGTTTCACTTAATGGATTCATAACTGAAGCGTTAATGTGTGATGAACAACAACAACCCTCCGATCAATGCTTGATCCAATGGTTCAGATCCCATCGAGATTTCACTCATCGCGAATTCGACATTCTCATTGTCGATATGCACATGTACTCGGAACCCCCGATTCTCCGATCCCCGATGTTCTCTTTTCCCTAGCCTTAGCCCCTTCCAGCTACACAATGGTCCATGTGACTTGTCTCCGTGTGACCTCGGTAATATCACTCCATCGGAGTTTCGGCACTTACAATGACATAATTCTTATGTCCATGGAATTCGCGTTCTCCCGATTCGCGATGCGCTTTGGCCCTCCTAGCTGACCCTGGTTCACGTGAACATTACCTGTGACCACAACCATACCTCTGACAGCTGGCCTCCACTACACCATCGTTATCCTTCGCTGCTGTTCTAACATCTGGCCCCTACTTATCGGGGTTTCACGGATCCCGATTCTAAATTGCACAAACTCTTGTCAACGGGATCCCCGATTTCCCGATGAACCAAAATGCCAAAGGTGCCTTGATCTTCGACACCTGTCCCTCAGATGGACGGTCCCGATCCCTTCGGGATTTCGAGACTTTCGATGTCGAGAGTTTCTACCCTCTCCAATCACCGATTACTGATAACGAAGATCAACGGTCCAGATCACTTCTAGTTCGACGGCTCAGATTATATTGCAAAATCGCATATCGTGATTTCAGAGTTTCTGTTGCATTGTGTTCTTGACATATCAAAGTCCCGATTGCCGATGCCTCTACTGATGTCACATGTGATTTGGCACGTGGTAGATCCTACCACATGTCTATGTGAATGAACGGTCCAGTTCCCTGCTTGATTTAACGGCTGCGATCAAATCGCGAAATCGCATATCGCAATTTTGGGGTTTTCATGGTCATTGTTCACGAGACTCATGGAACTCCGATTTCTGATTCTCCGATGAGCTAGATCAACGGTCCATATCTCAAGCTTTCTTTTAACGGTTGCGATCAAATCGCGAAATCACATATCACGATTTCGGGGTTTTCGTTGTCGAGTAAACTTTGCATATTGAAATCCCGATCCCCGAATCTCCGATGACTTATCTCCGTCGCAATTTCTGCAGATCTGACGGCTATTGGCCTTTCAGGAAATTTGGATGGGATCCGCCAGTCACCATCTTCCTTCTTCTCAGCAAACTTCTGTACCTCGAGCTTTTGTGCACATCTTCTTCCATGTTGTTCCTCCTGAGCTTTACATTCAAGTTTCTTATTCTGCCATCCTCTTCAAATCTCTTATTCTTTCATCTTCATTGTTGTCATCAATGACAAGCATTCACTGCATTCTATCCACTGAATTTGCCAAAAATATGTTGCCACACTGAGTCTTCCAGGACTCACTATTGGATTACCACTTTGGTTGTTCCCCACTCCGGTGATCCCGAATCCTCCCAATGTTTCACTTGCACCTAATAATTTGGATGTCAATACACCACCCACACATCAACCTCACGTCGAATTTTCTCCTTCTTCTCCCATCAAGTCTCCTTCCATTTCTCCGTTTGTGCCTAGTGAAAGGTCTAAAGCAAGTAGCCAGGTTGATCAGAAGAAGAATAAATGGAAAGAGAAGAAGAAGAAGAACCTGAAAAGGAAAAATGCCCCAACAACGTCATATGTTGGCTCTAAGAAACCAGTTACTGTTAATAGTACTGGGAGTTTTGATGAGGTCAACAAGATTAAAATGAAGAATCCAAAACCCAAATTCCCTTGCATCCTTTGTAAGGGTGACCACTTTCTGAGGGATTTCCCCAGTCTTACCCAGGTCTTAGAAATGTGGTCCTCCACATCATCGACCTCTGTCGGTCATGTCGATGACATCCCGTCAACTAGTGATGTTCAGGTTGGTAAGAAGAAGCAAACTTTCAAGTTCCCTTGCATGTTATGTAAAGGTAATCATTACTCTCACCTTTGTCCTCTCATGGAAGAGGCTTCTTCTCTTTTGGAAAAACTTCAAATTCCAAAAGGTTATCGTAAGCTTTCCTCTGACCCATCATTGGTTGATGGACTGATCAATATGGTTCCATCCCCGGTCAGTCCGGTTGATCAGGTGGTCAATCTATTTTCCTCCTCGATTGAACCACAAACCCAAGTAGCTGATCCAGTTCCATCACCAATCAACCCCGCTCTTCATAAATAGAGTGAAACCAAAGTGGTCGATTTGTTTTCATCCTTGGTTGATCCCACTCTCCCGTTAGAAAGTGACACCAAAGTGGTCAATCCATTTCCACCCATCGACCCCATTCTTCCCTTGGAGAATGAAACTCAAGTGGTCGATCCAGTTTCTCCATCAGTCGATCCCATTCCTCCCTTGAGGAATGTCAAAGTGACTGATCCAGTCCCTTCCTTGGTCAGTCCCACTCTTCCTTTGAAGAGTGCCAAAGTGGTCTATCCAAGTCCACCATTGGTTGATCTGATCCAATCATCGGTCGATCCTACTCTCTCTCTAGAGAGTAAACCCGATATTTCCCATGTTTTTCTCGTTAATACAAAATCTACGGTGCTGGGGGGCATTCCTCCTTCTCCTGGGAAACCCCCTCTAGGTAATGAGGCCATACTTTTGATTGGGGTGTGCTAACTAGACCTTGTCTTCCCTCTCACATTCCTTTCCAGATTACAGTATAGGTTTGTGGTCGGGACGTTCCTCAAATGCTAATAGATTAAGGTGCATCCATTAGTATTTTGTCCTTTGTTTCTTGGCATGCTTTGGGTTGTCCTCAGCTTGCGCCGGTTACGCAGAATATGTTAGCTTTTAACAGAAGAACTAGCCAACTTTTAGGGATCCTTCCTCAGTTTCCTATAACTTTGGGAGGGAAAAATGTCTTTATCGATGTCATGGTAGTCTGAGACCCCTTGGATTTCGCTTTACTCCTTGGGCAGGATTATGTCTATGCTATGAAAGCTCTTGTATCCACCCTTTTCCATGTGATATATTTCCCTCACGATGGAAGAATTGTGACTATTGATCAACTTTCATTCATCGGCCCCGACTGGGTTACCTCCCTAAGTGGTTCTTATATGCAGATAATATCACCCCCACCACATGTCAATTATGTGGCGTTGTCTCCCATGACTTCAACTTCTAATGATCTAGATCCAGTAGTTGACATGGTGATCTCTTTGGTAGGGTTATTGGAGCCTGATCTCCTTACCCCTATCACGACCCTCGACATGTGTTCCTTCCCGAGTGATTATCTTCCATCCAGCGAAGATCTCCTGGAATCCATGACCGAGTTTTTTCCCTTGACATGGTATCCTTCCAGAGAGTTATCCTCTTGGAATCCATGATCAAGAAGAAGCCACGAGCATAGTTTCTCTTCTCTGTGGCAAGCTCGTTAAAAAATGAAATAGAGGCTTTGAGCATAGTTATTTTCCTGTGTCAAGCTCGTTAAAAAATGAAACAAACACCTCTCTTGAACCTTCATTTCATCCACCTGTATCCTTTTTCTCCATCTAGCACAAAAATTGGTGAAAACCTCAAAGTCGGTGAATGAATTGAATCTTGGGGGGCATGTCTCCAGCCTTTGATGATCATTCTTGAGCTAAGCCACCAACTTTTCAAGCTAGGGGAGTATCAAGCTTAGTCTTTTTTCTTTCTCGTGCTCGTAAATACATGAGAATGCATCCGGGTAGACTTTTATCTCTTTCTCAGACCTGTATAGACACATGAAAAAGGAACCCCCCTAGAGTCATCTTTAAACTCTTTTCAGACTCTCTAAATATGAAAAGATTGTCGAGTGATCTTGCTTCCTTTCACGCTCATTAAAAGGTTTGAAATGGCATATTTCGAGCGATAATTTATCTCTTTTTCGGTCTCGTTAGACTACTGTACAAAAAAGAAACTGAGAGGGTTCTCTTTTAAGTTTTTTTACAAACTCTATAATCCTGAAAAACCTTCGAGTTTTCTGTCTTTGGACTCGCTAAAACAAACATCGACAGGCCCATACGGGATCGAACCCTTACTTCTTTCGGTTCACTAAACAAAAGAAGAGGAACTTACCGAAGGTGAGTTATATCGAGCATGTGTTATCCTCCTCGAGCTCATTAAATCAAAAAGAGGTACTCGCCTATCAGGATGGGCAAAAATTTGAAAGGAACAAGACAAGCAATTTTTGAGAACATTACCAAGTAATTCTTAGAGTCGCCCTTGAACACGACACTTTGTTTTTTTCACGCATTAAATCCGTTGAACCTCTGCACTAAGCCAATCCTTTGAGTTTCTTTCACTCCTTTGGGTCGCCTGACGTAAGTCATAGCATCCACTGCATCATCAAGTTTTGGTCCATGTCATGTTTCTGCTGTTGTGCCTCAGTGTTCAAGGGAAGTATCTACCTCGAGAGTCAACCATCACAAATATATTGTCTCGATACCTATGTCATTCCATGTTCATTTGATCTACCTATTACATCTCTATGTTCTTTTCATGTCGTTGATGGGGGATACATCAAGGCCCTCCCTCAATGAGTCTATTTCTGTCGAATTCAACACATTATCTAGGAACTAGACTTAGAAACCAGTTAGTACTTTGGGACCTACATGACTCAATGGCAGGCCTCCTCACATTCGACAGTGGGTTTACATCATTGAACTCTGATCAGATGATTCCATGAATGTTCAAATTCATCTCATCCATTCACACTCATTGGAATGTACTAGAGTACCTTGGGAATCATTGACATTAATGGTGATCTCCCTCGCGCTTGTTAACGGTTTACATCATTGACCGGTAATCAAGTGGTTTCTGCCATGTTCGACATCAGGACATCTATTCACATGGTTAGATTCATACTACATCGGTATTGGTAAGAAGACCCTTAGTTGAGTGATCACTTTGATATGTACTTTTCCCAGGTTGCGATGGAGTTTCTCTTGAACAATGACACATATATTGTCACATAGATCCACTTTGTATTGGTCGTGGCTATGTATTGTCATCTCGTAGATCCACTATGTATTCTTCATGGCTACGATTAGTTTAGGTCATGGGAGTATATATCCATAGTGTATCCTCGGTGGCTATACCTTTTTATCAATACAATTATGGATCCACAGTGTATTTTATGGCGGCCATATCTTGCAAGTCTTGATCACCCAAGCATAGGTATGCCTGCTTTGGGTTTGAAACATGTCATAATATTTGTTGGATGTTTGTGTGCAGCTTTTCTCAGGTTCTCTGTGTCTATACCCTTGCTTGAAAGTCTACAAAGAATTTCAGTTATCAGTTCCTGTCTTCTAACTTCATACTTTGGGGGGCAATCTGTTACACATAAAAAATACTCACTTTGATAGTGTCTCAAGTGTCGTCATTAAAAAGTTCGCAAGTGTCGCATGTTTCTCACAAGTGTTGCAAGTGTTAGGGAAGCATACTGCCATGATGCCTATGTCGTGCTTGTAAATGACATCAAGAGGACACTTAAAACACCTCAAACATTTTATTTGGAAGAGGAGAAATGAGGTTGTAGGATTACAAACCCTTTTCCATCTGAAAGCACCTCAAAAACTGAGCTTTTGAAGGAGAGCGCTCCCCTATACCTCTTCTGGGAGCGTCGACGCTCCCCCTTACATTGTCTAGGAGAATCATAAATCTCCTCTGGCCATTTTGAGGGAGTGCTATGGATTTTGAAAGCGTTGGCACCCCCCTAAATCCTACTAGGGAGTGCTACAACACTCTGATGGCCCTTTTGAGGGAGCGCTACCTATTCTGGGTAGTAGTTGAGTTGTTGAGATGAATAAGGGAAGTATCCTTTCATTCTTGGAAGGAAGTTGGATTTGAATCCCTAGTCCAGCCATGATCTTAGGGTATATCGTCAACTGAAGGAGGCAAATCCTCACCTTCCCCAAGGATATCTCAAGTTGTTGAGCCTCTCCAAGGTTATATAAGAAATCTTTCTAATGGTGAAAGGGGACTAGAAAAGGAGAATCACACCAAACTTATGATCTCATAAGTGGTGCTCGAACAGAGATATTTTGGAAGAAAGAGACCTATGATCTCATAGGGAGCAATTGGTGAAGCTATTGTCATTCAGATCGTGGATCTTTTAAGCAAGGGGTAGACAAGGAGGACATGGAAGAGCTACTACAATTCATCCATGGTTGTAAGCAATGTTTTGTCCTCATTAATATAATTTGCTTGGCCTGTTTCTTTCTAATTCGTGTTCAATCTCACATGAATTTGTCTCTTTAGTAGATAGACCTATTTTGGACTAATCTTGATAGAGTAGGAAGTAGTCATACTTTGTTTGTCTACATGACTCAGCGAGGAGCGAGAGTTTGGAGCTCGATTCATAGCGTGCAGGGACAAACGTCAATAAAGAGGTACTTCTATTTTCCTTTCTTCTCATGTATTAGTTTGTATGGATTTGAAAGGAATTCAGTGTCCACGTTAATCATTTTATGTCTTAGATTTAGGGTCTAGCTCTTTGAGGCAATCTACCTGTCCGCAGGGAGATTTTCCTACAACACCCTTCACTGAGTGGAATAGGGTCATTCAGAGGGAAACTCGTGAACCTATGTGGAAGGCTCAATTAGATATCTATGAATGCTAATGGAACAACAGAGACAACAAAGACAAAGTTTTAGAACAACAGAGACAAGAGTTAAAAGACTTCATGACCATAAGGATTGTGCAGTTGATTGAAGAACAAGAGAACAGATTGAAGCTATATCACACTAGGAACCCAGATGTCAAAATTATCAAAACACCAGAGGACTCATATAAGACTGAAGTTTATATCTCAGATAAAGACGAGATGTTATACCTGAACCCTAAGAAAGAACCTCAGCAACACAAAGTAACTATATCCAAGGAAAATAAGAGCCAAAAAAAGAAAAGAACTATTGAGAGGAATCTCATTGCAAAGAAATCTAGAAAGTTAAGTAAGAAGAAGGAAAAGATTGAAAAGTTACAGGAGATTCTAGATAGAACATCGAAGAAAGAAAACTTACAGAATGGGAGCTTCTTCGAGATATCAGAACAACGAACTATGGAAATTCGCCACAACGAATCGATATATCCGTTGGACCAATATACCTATTTGAATTCCTCCTCGAACAGATAGAAAAGCATTAAAGGATCATCACTAGACTCTTGGACCACACCATAACGGACAGATCAATGTTAATGGAAGCTTCATGCCCGTTGCAAGAAGACCATTGTCGAATTTCTTATTTATTTTGTCGTTCCATGCACGAAGAAAACTTTTTCCAACTGAGAATTAGAATCCAGCTGAATAGTAGTTGTATATAGTGGTCATTGCGATCTGGTTGGTCATCCTAGTATAATGTCTGAGATCATTTTGAACCCCGACTAATTTTTCTTTCCGAGCATGTATGTTTGACGAATTTAGCGCAGTCGAAGAATCTACAAGAGAGGTACTCGCTAGCCTCAAAATCGAAAGAGTCAAGTCAGAATGAGGGTTATCTATAGGTTTACATGCTTCGTCGATGAGAGGAGTGCAAGCCTCTCCATCAACTGCTCAAGAAGGAACATCCCCAGCTAGTGCAGAACGCAAAACCAAACATAAATATGATATGGCCAATGTTAGGTTGGTTCCATCCATCCTACCTACTTACATACCACCTCTGAGTAGTGCGATCAACAGAGATAGCGTGCCTAGAGACTTTGAGTACACTCTAGTCACTGTGTACCTACCAAAAGGGGTACGCGCAGTCCACGCAGATCAAGACAAGATTGCAGCATCGAATTTTAGTGACTTCAACCTGGGGGATTGTAAATTCTACAACACACTTGCCCTGTAGAAGTACCTAACCAGAATCAAGGGAAAAACTCGAAGATCGTCCCTCAGCAATGGACTTTGAACCTCGCGTAGTCCACTCTATTAAATGTCATGAAGATCCCACATTTTAGACATCACCAAGAAGTCAATGCTTTTGTTAAGATACTCCTGTCGAGATACCACGAAGGATACCTATGGTTGAACCACCGCATCATATTTTATCCAACGCTGATCAATAGGATCACAGGTCTTAGCATGTAGGGCCCTGATCCGCATGACTACTATCCTGGAAAGACCACAGACCACCGTCTTTCTCGAAATATCAAAGAATCTTATAGCAATGCTGAGAAAGGAGTGTAAGGCTACAAGGTAGCCTCTATTTAGAGTGGCACAATTTTCCTTGCATGTCAGTTGATCGTAGGGAAGCTCGTTTGCAAGAATCGACCCACGCAAGTATTTGTCTTTGTAGTTGACCTCGCAGGAAAGTGAACAGAGGAACTACAAATGAATTGGGCGAAGTACCTAGTGAATCAACTAGAGATTGACTACAAAGAAGCCCAGGATTAGGGGCATGAATTCCATTTTAGCTGGCTCTTGATACTTATATCTTTCGTTGCATGGGAGCTACTGGAAGATGCAACCTTCTCGGACCTCGACCCTTTTGAGCCCTTAACCGCAGAGTAAAGTACCTTATGGTACTTGAATGATATGAGAAAACAATGGAAATCCAATGTCATATTCCATGCCTACTACAATCAGTTGAAGCACACCATCCAGTCTGAGCCTCAGATACCCTCAAATACCCTCTTCAGGTTCAGGCCCTTAATGAAGTTTAGCGCAGACTGCCACTTCATTTACATAACATCAAGCACTTATGAGAACAAAGAATAGTTACAGTCTTATTATAATATGGCAGAAGAAGACCTGGAGGAAATCACCAAGGAATGGTTGGAAGACCTCCTTGTTTCAATAGAACCCACAGAATTGTCCGACATCAATAGCCCAGAAGTTGCATAGGATACACCTGGGCCTAGTAAGACGAAGAAAAAAATGAAGACGAAGAAGGAGGAGGAAATACAGGATATAGACAATAGATCTGTATGGACATCATCCATTACACCCGAGAAAGATGGTAATGATGAAGAATTCGAACAGAGGCTAGAATACAAAGAGGAATCATCTAATAAAAGGAAGGTTTCACATCTGAAACCTTCCTCCCAAAAGAAACCTAGAACCCCTATAACCAAGATGAAGACCACGTTCACCCCAGATGACTTCAGTTTCCTCCTCGCCACTATGAACGAAGCTATAGAATAAATAACAAAAATAAGGAAGCCAAGAAAGAGGCAATGTTCAACCGAATTGAGAGAGAGCTCCAAGGAGTGCAACAGGCACTTTGGTCTAGCCGTGCAGTCTCCACTGCACCCCTGCCAGAAGGAACAACATAAGAGGGAGATGAACCAGTTTAACTCTACAAGATTACTGCCACAGTCGAAGCATGCCTTCAGAAAACACAGGAAGAAACCACAGAGGCCACCCAAGCCTTAAAGCAAGCACAGGAGGAAATAATCGAGCAACGCCAAGTTGCGCAACAAGAGAGGGACGCTCTCAAAGCAAAATTGGAAATAGATAGAGTGAAGATCCAAAAATAAAAGGAGCATTTGCTCACAAAGAAGATCGATATCGAAGAAGAATTCAACAGATAATTTTTCTCTTCGACTGTCTTAGAGAAGAAATCAGAAGAACCCTTAGAATGCCAAGTGATGAAGCTTGCTGAAGTTATTCAACAAATTCAACAAACAGTCATAGAATTAGATATTCAAACCATACCAAGTACTCCGTAAGAAGAGCACGACCAACGAGAAATGAATTCATGGTGCACAATAGAAAGGATTAAAGAACTCACTGAGAACATGAGAACCTAACCAAGAATCATGAATTGCACAAATTAGAGTCGTAGCTCCAGGAGGCGAAGCATGAATTCGAAAAGCTATAGGTACATCTGAAGGCCCTATCACCCATAGAGAAAATGAAATAGTCTTCCAAGCAATGCATAACAGAGTAGCAGATCTATATAATCGAAAGCAAGGTAATGGAAGTAACTCAACAACTTCAAGATTTGCAGGATAAGGCATGTCAGCTATTAATAGAGATCGAGAACCAAGGAACAGAGCTGGAACATGTCGAAGCAGCTTGGTCCAAGCTCGAAGCATCTCAGGCCAAGCTCGAGGCTTTCAAAGCAGAATTGATCAGACCTGAGTGACTCGGGACGAGTCACAGGTGAGTGTTGGGGGCCTATTGCCCCTTGACCAAGTTGTGGGAGATACTTGGTCATATTTGAACATTTTGGGGACTTCGACGCCATTTCGAAGGAAGCGCGCAAGACGAAGCAGTGATCACAGGATCTCGGTCCACTTTTGGGCCCCTTTTTAGGGTTTGGGTTAATGTAATGGGAAAGGGATGTTCGTCTGTGGGTTTACCCACGCTTAGGCCCACTTTTGTATATATAAAAAGATGCCTAGGCAAGGTAGAAGAGAGTCGATGGCTTAATGCTAGTAATTATATCTGTGTGATCAGATGTGGATTGTAAATTCTCTGTGCATGATTGTAAGAGACTTGCAGAGATAAGTGCAAGTTGTTGTAGGAGGTTGTGAAAGGCTTTGTGATGAAGTGCAAGGAAGAAGGATCTAAAGAGTTGTGCAGATCTTTTGTCCTGTGCGGAGTGAGGATTGTTGAGTCTCTTTGTTGTAACTTCTTAATCGAGATAATAAATAAGAAGATTTGGTGGATGTAGCCCCAGGGTGGGGGTGAAGCATGTAAATCTGTGTGTGATGCTTTGTGCTTTGATTCAATGTGTTTACTTCTTATTCTGCTAAGTGCTTTCATATTTGTAGGAAGAAATTCTTATGCTTTGTGCTCCTAGATGTGTATGAATGTTAGATATGATGTGTATGAAGATTCTTAGTGTCGATCTACTGGATTTGATCTAGCTTACTATTTCTAAGTGATTGAATACTATAGATTAGTGTGAATGTTGTGAAGATCTATCTCATATGCGAAGGGGTTATTGAATGTATCTTGAGGAACTAACGGTGCTAAGTGTGCTAGTAATTTGTATAATCACAAATTTGTGTCCTTGCTAAGGTTGCAGATACCTGAGTCTTGCAACCACCCCTTCCTCTACCTCGGGTGAGACTTCATCTGCTTTGTAGGTGTTGTCGAAAGGGCTAGCAGTGGTCTGGATTTTATGAGAAGAACAAAATGAGTACAGATTATTAACAGGTTCTGAACAAAAAATAACAAGGATACAGTAAAACTGGTTTTTTACTCAATAACAAAATAAGTTGAAACTGTAAAATGCAGCGAAAACAAGCTTGATGGAATGGTGGCGTCTTATCTCTAAGAAGAGATGTGACGACAACACACATTCACCAGAAGAAGGTTACAATGAGGCTCTGAAGGCATTTTTACAATAATCAAGAATTCCAAAAACCTTACACATCCAAAAACCTAACCCTAGGAGATGAAGCACCAAAAGTCATGTGGGCCCCGTTTGGGTAAGTTAGTACATCAACTTCTCGGGGTCGTAACTTTTCCATACTATCTTTGTTTTAGGCATGTGATAGCCCATTGGAAAGGTATCATCGAGGAGATTAATTTTGGGGTATCAATAATTCCTTTGATTATAATTGAGGAGATCGGTACTGAAAAACCTTCATTTAGGCCCTGAAAATGGCCCCAGAAGTTAAAACTGCTAAAAATAGTAAATTGCTAAAATTGTCAGAAAACTGTTTTGAGCCAGTTGGAAAATGTGGGTGGCCACCAATATCCATATGGATAAATCCTCCATCCTTAGGAAGAAATGGTATCCATTGCGTTCAGGTCCCCCATTAGATGAGGAAATTTCTGCTGAATTTGGCCCGGGGTGAGCCACTTGCCTTGGTGCAGAAGTTGCCCTGCATTGATGACTCGATAAAGATGGATCCTTTGTTTTTGAGTGCCCTTGATATGTCTTTCCATAATATTATCATTATATGCCCATTGTATGTAGTCGGGGTTGAGCTTTGTTGGTGTCAAATGTTCTGCTACTTCTGAGGTGTCCAATAATGGTGGGAAATAAGGGCAAAGGAGATCCACGTTGAACACTGGGTGCAGGCCAAGGAAAGGAGGAATGTTGAGATCAAAATAATTATCCCCCATGACCTTGGTGATAGAATACAATCCATAACATAGTGGGAGAATATTCTTTTGGGGTTCTGTAAGCTGTTCTTTCTGCAAGTGCAACCAAACTTTGTAACTCACCTGAAACTTATGAGGCACCCGATGTTGATCATGGCATTGTTTGTACTTGTCATTGGACTTCTGTAGGATATCCTGAACCTGTTGGCGGATGTGTTGGATCTTCTCAATGAATCAGGTGGCTTTGTTAGCTTCAGTTGGAGTAGGAGATGAGTCAGTCAAGGTGACCGCAAGGGGAAGTGCAATATCTATGGGACCCAATGGTTGGAATTCCAACCCCACTTGAAATGGGTTGTGGTTGGTTGAGCTAAGAAAGGCTCGGTTGTAGCTATGTTGGACATAGGGAAGGCTCTCATCCCATGTGCAAGGGTTCTTTTTATTATACATGCAAAGGATGTGCACAATCATTCGATTTACAACCTTGGTTTGGCCATCTGTCTGGGTGTGGAAGACCATGGATTTGGTGAGCTTGGTGTCCAGTAGTGACCAGAGGCTCAACCAGAATGTGCTGAGAAATATGTTAGAATATAGAATATGGTGTGCTCATTTTACCATTGACGATACCCTCATCACCCAACCATAGGCCGAAGCCTCCCTCTTAGCACCTTAACCTTGACTAAGAATTCCTTCAGAAGAAAACCCTAGGATAGATAGCCAAACAAAGAGTAGCACATATTTCCCCAAGGATGGCGCATCACAAAAAGTTGATTAGATAGTCTAAACTCTATCCAAGAGATATTCAACCCAATACTAAAACTAGTTGATGTTACAGCTGCACCTACAACCCTCCTCCAAACCTACGCACAAGACTGCAACTGCAGTGCGCACCAACTGGGAAACCTGCAATTCTGAGATGTTTCAAATGAGAACTGGTGCCCTGTATTTATAGTAGTTATGCTAGTTTTGTTGGGTCTGACTTCTTCTTTTGGATAAGTGTCTATTCAGTATATTATTATTATTTCTGGCCGACTTCTTCTCCTCGAGGCTAATAGCCTAATATAAATTTTCTTCTTGAGCCAACAAGGCTTCTAGGGTTATTAGCCAACTCATTAGGGTTTCTCTTGCTTCTTGGAGTCTTCTATTCTCGTTAGGTTCACACGTGGAGGTAAATACCGCCTGCAGCTACCATAATATTAACACTCCCTCATAGCTAGAGAGGTATTTATAGGTAATGGACTTGAGCACAAAAACATACCATTTACCCGGTAGCATCAATATAGTCATATAGACTATTTCATGACTAGATCATGAGCATCACCATCACCATCAGCTGCATCAACTCTCGAAACCATAATTCATCTGAGTAATTAGATATGATGTTGGATAAGTCACTCTCACCATAGAGTTATACAAGAGGAGTAAAGGTTCTGAACTATTTTTCGTCTGGAAAATCTCTGTTCATCATCCATCTAGATGATCATTATCTCCAATAAACTGATGATAGTCTTCAAGGCAATTAGAACAAGGATAGAGCACAATTGTGTCTATTCATAGTAGTACATAACTACAATCCAGTGGTTCACTACCACATCAAGTAACACATAAGTACTTGATCAACAACGTATGGTTGTGAACAGTGAAACATATTCACCACAATAGTCCTCATCTACTATCATACAATATTCATAACAAACATCTGATAGCATCCTGCATAGAAACAATGTTATGATATAAACAGATTTTCCTAGGCCAATCTTTCACTCACATCTGTGAGCTCTGAAAGAATATCTGCCTCACAAACAGTGGAACATATCCACCACATTAGTATATGTCTACTTTTTGGAGACAGGTAGTCTCCATAACAATCATCTAATGCCATCCTACATAGAAAAATATTGTTAAAGATAAACTGAATCCTCTGGGACAATATTTCACTCACGTTTGTGAGATCTGAAAGAATATATTCCCTCATCAGCAATGGGCTATCTACCATATTCTTCACAAACAAGGAAGAAGGATTATTTCTGATTTTTGAGCCTGGACCATTTCTCACCCTGGGCCATTCTTCTTACACTAGTTAAATTGCACCCTGGATAGAATGTATAAACCCTAAGAAATGTTTGGACCATTCCTCACCCTGGGCCATTCCTCCTACACTAATTAAAGTGCACCCTGGAGAGAATGTATAAACCCTAAGGAATGATTGTCCCTGATTGGTGATCCTGGACTATTCCCCACCCTGGGCCATTCCTCTAACACTAAAAAGAGTGTAACCTGGAGAGAATGAGTCTTCCCTAAGGAATGTCTGTCCTGCATTGCAAGATACCAGATATATAAAATATGCAGAACAGAAACGAAATGCTAGAAATGACAGAATAACAGTAAAATATCCAGCATAATCTTCACAATACACAGAAATGATATACGAAATAGCAACAGAAATAGCACTTGAACAG
>ML796989.1:268886-294187 GCA_009831015.1 Picea engelmannii
AGATCCTTCTAGAAGCGGAAGCTTCTATTAGGTCTTCTTACATCCGCCTAATTCTCTTTTATTGAAAGGTCTTATTAATATTGACCTTTATTACATCCGAATACATTAATCTACCCATGTGCGGGTTAGGACCTTAACATGCATCAACCTCCAAAACTAACCATTCTTCGAAACTTCTCACAACTGTGAACTTCGAAAGAATGACTGCCCGACGAGGAAAACCATTCTACTTGACCACTACTCAGAGTAACTTCCAAGAAAAATGACTGTCTTAGACCACTCCCCATGTTAACCACAATGGGCAGTCGATGTCTATGATACATCAACAATCAATCTGCCTCCCATGTTAACTACAATTGGAAGTCATTTTCCATCAGAAATATCAGTCCACTTTCCGAACATGAAAGCATCTGCCCAATCTGGACTATTTTTCAATTGCAAATATAAATGCTCCCTCCTAACTGGAGAGTTACTTAAATTACAAAAATAAATGTTTTTCAAAAATATTTTTCCGTACCTTCTCTTAGCTTGGAGAATCTTCTTGATCCCCGTCTTCTCTCGGAAATATACAAACTTGATTCTAGATGGAGGTTTTGTCAGAATATTTGTTGTCTTCTCATCAGTGGGAATATACTCGAGCTTTACCTCTCCTTTCGGGACTTCATCATGGATAATGTAATGATTCATTTCAAATGTGCTTTAGTCTGGAATACTGTGAAGGCTTCATGTAGATATGAACAATAGAGTATGTCATAGTTGGAGAACTGGAACATATCCATGTGGCACTTCTTCTGTCATTATGAGATCTGATCTTTTGAGTAGTCATCTTGATGTTATAGGAAATCTTCACCACACTTTTGTTCTGCACTGGAGGTTATCCACCAAGTTGTCTTCTTCTTATCTGCATACAGGAGTCCCTTTCTGGTATGTCTCAAAGTCTTGATATTTCTCTTCATACGCTCTTTATTCAATTTCTCTGGAGAACATTCTTTGCATTTATCTAATGTAGAATTCCAACTCATGGATGTTGTGGATGATATAATGACTCATGTAGTGATATGTACAGTGTACTGGAACAAGTAATCATCATAGACTTCTACCTCCATATGAGAGAACCTCTAGTTCTCGATCTCACAATGCTTTCATTCATAAGTCTTCCATACATTGTTCTTCATCACGAGTTTAAGTTCTTTTGCTTGATTGCTTTCATATCAGGCTTGGTAATCTTGTGATTACTGATGTAATGACTGGTTGTTCTGGCCTTTCTTTATTTCTTGGAATCTTCATGTTCTTCTTCATGTTTTTCATTATCTTTTGGGTTCATGGAGACTCCATGTTCTATAGATTCCAATTCTTCCTTTCATCATAGGTTCATGGATTTGCATGGACAACCAGGAATACTTTAAGGATTTTCTTCGAAGAGGTCTTCTTCTGCAGTTGAGTTGAACATGTACTGTCTTTCATGGCTGCTACCATGGATATATACATTTCATCATCTTCAATGGATCATAAGATTAGCTCCCTCCTAATCCTTGCTTCATGTAAGAGTGCATATAATCATCTCCCTCCGTCTGATAGAGTCCATACTTCCATCTGCGTCCTTATTTTCTTCTGCAATATGTAATTGGCTCTCTCTATCTAATAGAGTCCACACTTCTGTCTTAGTTGTCGTCATAAGTATTTCTCCAATTTATGTTGATGTCTGACTTCTAAGTCTCTTCAAGATTGATTATGATTTCAGCTTATCTTGTAATATCTTTCACATGATATATTTCATTCTTTCATGTGTAATATCTAATGATACCTTCTTTTCATCTTGTTTGTTCTTTCATAGGTATAGTTCTTCTTGGAACACATTATCTTCCAAGAGATATATATACAAGATATGTAGAGAGACGATACAAGAAAGATATGTACAAGAAATAAGAAGAGTGTTGTTACCTTTTAGTAGAAGAAGTCTCTTCCATCCTGCTTAGTCTTCTTTGTAGGTTCCTTTTCTTCGGCAATAAATGCTTCATGTTTATCATTCCTTTTCTTTAGCTCGGGACACTGGTTCCTGTAGTGATAGTACTTTTGACAGTTGAAGCATTGTATTTCTTAAATGTCTTTCTCTTGATTTGGCTTCCTCCTTGAACCAAACTTCCTTTTGTCCCTGAAGTTCTCGAATCTTTCTGTGAAGGCTTGATCATCGTACTTCTTTTGGGGTTTCTCTTTTGCATTGATTATTGATTCTTCTTGAGCACAACAAGTCCAAAGTTATTCAAATGTCAGGTACTCCTTCCTTGTGTTCATGCTTGCGGCAAATGCATCCCATGTCTTGGGAAGACCATTGAGTACTATGTTCACCAATTCCTTTTATGAAGTGATCTCTTCAATAGCTTGTAGTTGATCTCTTAACTGGGAGATCCATACAAAGTATGATGTTATGATGTCATCATCATTCATCTTCATGTCACGAAGCTCATTCTTCAGACTCATAACTTGTTTAATGTTTCTGACTGAGAAGAGATTTGTTAGGGGATTGTACATCTTCTTTGATGAGTCAAAATGGGAGATGTAGGGTATCAAGTAATATTTTATGGAATCCACTATGATACTCATGGCATTGATGTCAACATCTTTCAACTTCTCCATAGCTCCAACGTTCTGTGGTTCCTTCTCTTCTCCTTCTTTAAACTCTGGCTTCATGATCTTTCCTTTCACAATATCCAACACTTTATTCTTAGCAAGGATGAGGTCAATCCTTGTCTTCCATGCTCTAAAGTTAGAGGCTCCATCTAGCTTGTTCTCAGACTTCATAGAGTTCATCGTGGCTTGCTTGACTTGGTCAAACCCTAGATTTGACCAGAAATCCAAACATCACATCTTGGCTTTCTGAGAGTACCAGGAGATGTGTTGGGCTAGGTTGCACTGATCTATCCAGATATTAGGTCAATCTCATCACTTAAGGCACCTCAACAAGAGGTTTAGGGTTTCTACAACTTCTTCTGTTAGTAACCCTAGCTGAAGTGATTTTGGAAACTACTCTTGATAGTAACCCTAGCAACAGTTCCTCAACGAGCTCAATGTATAGCGGCTATGTTTCCTTCCAACATTTTAGGCTAACTGAAGGGGTGTGGTCCCATAACCTGTTAGAATATAGAATATGGTGTGCTCGTTTTACCATTGATTATACCCTCATCACCCAACCATAGGCCGAAGCCTCCCTCCGAGCACCTTAACCTTGATTGAGAATTCCTCCGAAAGAAAACCCTAGGCTATATATCCAAACAAAGAGTAGCGCACCTTTCCCCAAGGATGGCACATCACAAAAAGATGATCAGATGATCCAAACCCTAGCCAAGATATATTCAACCCAATACTAAAACTAACTGCTGTTGCAACTACACCTGCAATGCTCCTCCAAATTTGTGCACAAGAATGCAACTGCAGTGCACACCAACTCAGAAAACTGCAATTATTAGATGCTGCAAATGAGAAATGGCACCCTGCATTTATAGTAGTTCTACTAGTTTTGTTGGGGCCGACTTCTCCTTCTGGATAAGTGTCTGTTCAGTATATTATTATTATTTCTAGCCGAATTCTTCTCTTGGAGGCTAATAGCCTAATATAAATTTTCTTCTTGAGCCGACAAGGCTTCTAGGGTTATTAGCCAACTCATTAGGGTTTCTCTTTCTTCCTGGAGTCTTTTATTCTCGTTAGGTTCACACGTGGAGATAAATACCTCCCGCAACTACCATAATATTAAAAAAATTGACTATCCCAATATGAGACAATGGTTTGTGGGATTCCAAAATGTACCCAGACTCATTCAAAGAAGAGCTTGGCAGTGGCCTCTGTTGTGATGCTCTTCTTGCAGGCAACCAGAATTGCAATCTTATAAAAGCGATCAACAACCACAAAAACACAGTCATTTCCCCACTCGGTGGATGGGAGGCCTGACATGTAGTCCATTGAGATGGATTCCCATGGCCTGTCAGGAGTAGGAAGAGGGGTGTACATGCCCTGTTTCTTAGTGGTCGGTTTGGCAATAGCGCAGGCAGTGCAGGACCTGATATACTTGTCGACCTCCTATCGAAGTTTCATCCAGTAGAAATGTTTATGTAGCATCTCCACTGTCTTTTTGACGCCAAAGTGTCCTTCCACCCAACTATAGTGGGCTTCCCAGATCAACTTCACTCACTCACTTGATGGAACACATATATGTCCCAAATGACACAACAACCCATCCTGAAGATGGAAATTATCGACAAATGTATTTGCGGCCAACATTTGGTAGGTGGTGGAGAAGTCATGGTCTGTCTCATAGAGTTGGGGCCATCTAGATGTATCATGGCTACAAGAGTCTAGCACCGTGGTGAGTGTCATGAATGACGGTCTGTGGAGGCAATCCATGATGCGATTGGTGATTCATATTTTATACTTGATGTTGAGGTGGAATTGTTGCAAGTATGTGGACCACTTTTGATGGCGGTCATTCTGCAATTTTCCCTATGTCTTCATGAACTGTAGTGGCTTATGATTAGTGTGTATGACTATCTCCTTCCCAAGAATGTAATGTCTCCACTGGCGGCATGCTTGCACAATGGAGTACATTTCTTTTTCATAAGTAGGGTACTTAAAAATAGTATCTGATAATGTCTCACTATGATAGGCCACGGGGTGGTCATGCTGAGTGAGAACGATGCCCACGGCATAGCCTCAAGCTTATATCTCGATCTCAAAGGGATGTTGCAGGTTTGGTAGTGAAAGTATTGGGGTTGAGCATAAGCGCTACTTCAAATCATCGAACGCTTGTTTTTGGGACCGACCCCATGAAATATTTTTCTTACCACCACCCCTATTTATTTTGTTGAGGGCCCATGCAATATAGAAGAAACCCAACATGAAACTGCAGAAGAAATTAGAAAGTCCCAAGAATATCCAAAGCTCAGTGAGTGTTGTTGGGGCTGGCCAGTCACAGATGACTTGGATCTTGGTTGGATACACATGTACGCCATGTTGATCAATGATGTATCCCAGGTAATGGACCATGTCCATGCCGAAGGAGAATTTTTCCAGGTTAGCGTATATCTTGTGTTGTCGCAGGGTGTGAAGAACCTGCTGAATATGCTGCAAGTGTTCGACCCAAGTCTTGCTGTAAATTAGAATGTCATCCAGATACACCACTACAAAAGTATTGGTGAATGGTCGTGGGATATCATCCATCATCCTCATGAAAGTGGATGGAGCATTTGTCAAACTAAAGGGCATGACCAACCATTCAAAAATTCCTTCCTTTGACTTAAAGGCGGTCTTCCATACATCTGTCTGTTCTATCGGGACCTGGTGGTAGCCAGACTTCATATCAATCTTACTGAATTATTTGTCCCCTGTGAGTTGATCAAGGAGGTCATCGATTCAGGGAATTAGGTACTGGTTTCTGACAGTGATTTTATTCAGAGCCCGGTAATCAATACAGATTTGCCAAGTTCCATCTTTCTTCTGTACCAACACAATCGGGCTCCCACAAGGTGATGAGATGGGCTGGATGTGCCCCTTGTGGAGAAATTCTTGGATCTGTCACTTGATCTCCTCATTCTCTAACAAAGAGCGATGATAGACTGACCCATTGGGAAGCGGTGTGTCGGGGGTCAGATCGATAGGGTGCTTGACCTGGCAGTGCAGAGGTACCCCTATAGGTGAGGAGAAGATATTCAAGTATTCTTCCACGACCTTATCTACTTGCTTCTACTATGTGGAGAGGTTGGCCATAGAGACCCTGGATGTGGCTTCAATCTTTCGCTTATTCTTAGAGTGAATTACGAAGAAGATAAACTTCCCCGTCTGAGAGAAGACCTTCCTGTATTTCTTAGCAGAGATCAAGGAAATAACACTAGGTGGGACTACCTTGGGTATCCTGTACAATTTCCTGTTCAAAGTAATAATAACACTATGAGGCCTAGACTCATATACAACATAACGTTTCCATAAATAAGGTTGGCCCAAAATAACATCACAAATTTCGAGAGGAGAAACATCACACAATACCTAGTCTTTGAAGGGTTTGATGTCGTACGATAGTCGACACTGTTGGCTGATGCGGAGATCTCTACCTTGGTGGAACCATCTAATGGTGTAGGGTTGTGGGTGCGGCGTTGTTGGTAGGGTCAGCTGCTTGATGACCTTTTATGACATGAGGTTCTTCTGGAAACCACTATCAATGATGAAGTCCAATGGGGTGCCTTTTACACATATTTGTGAATGGAAGAGGCACTCTCCTTCTTCTGACTCGTCTGGTTCACCAGGCTGGAGCTTGGAGGCAGAAACAGTGGCACTGGGTTCTGCATCAATGATCTGTCTTCCCCTTTCTAGTTCTGTCTCGGAGTCAGAATCCACATCTAATTCAGAGCCTTTCAGTTCGTCCAACAGTGACTACTTTAAGTGACTGTCAATAGTGTTATGCCAAGGGCTCTTATGGAAGTCGCACGACTTCCTGGTATCTTTCTTTGCCTTTCCAATGTCTTTCTTTGCTTGTGGGTTGTACTGGTTGTCCTGATACTGTCCATATTATGTTTGTCCCTTCTTCAGTGATTTGGGGCCGCTCTTTCCTGGCTTTTGTTGTGAGGGGTTCCCAGGCCAAAATTGTCATGTCTTTTTTTGAGCTTCTGCTTGATTTTGATAGCATATCGGTAAGTCGCACCCACGGATGAGATGTCTAGAAATTCCATTTCGGTCTGGATGTATCTATGTAGAGAACCGCGATACTTGAGCACCATATGTCACTTGTTGCATATACGAATCAAAACAATCCTCCCACTGCACACACAAGCAAATTTAGTAATCACTACCCAGTGGCCAATTTATCGTTGTCAGAAGAAATATTTGTTGCATGAAATGTCAATGTCCATACAGCCTATCGAGCATAGTCGAGCGTGTCTCTTCCTTGATCCTTCTCTACCTCTCGATACATTTCATTTATGGTGTCGTAAAGTATCATGTACACTCCTTTCATATATTCTGGAAGGAAATTTATCGCGAACGGATCCCATCTGGTCATTATACACACAAATATTGGTCAAGTCGGTTAGCGGATAAACACACAGATATTCTTCAAAAATTCTTTGGATTGATCAACACCACCTCTTAATTGTTGTTGTGAAGATATTCAATGAAACACATGACATCACCTCAAGATATAGTCTAACTCTCCCTTTTGTAAGGATTGAAAGATGTTGAACTCTAGTTTTGGAAGTTCTAGAAGTTTCTCTGTCTTCATGTATGATTTCCTAAACACAAAGCAAAGTATCCATTCAAAATACTTATAAATGTAAGAGGAGGTGTCAATGTGACTGAAATATAAAGATATGAAAGGATGGTACTAGTCGTACATATTATGAGTGTCCTGTCCAAAGACGTCGATGTAATTCCTTGCTTCCAATCATGGCAAATTTGTGTGCCAACCTTGTTCCAGAATGTCCCCTATCTGCAATTTCAAACACTAAAATGCATAATGAAACCAACAAAAGTGGTCTATGTGTGAATGAGAAAATATGTAATATTAATAGTCCTTACCTCTTGTGAAAGACTAGAGACCGGTATCTTTTGCAAAGCTTCTTTCAAATATTTTGTGGAGAAGATTTTAGCCTCTTCCATGACTTTCTCACCGGGAAAGGCAATGAGGGAAGCCCGATATAAATTGACAATGCTTCACATCTTTCCCTCTATCTCACTGGGAGATCATGCAAACTACCCATTTTGATCTTTGAAATGATTCAAAACATCTGCAATCAAAAGATATATTTTTATTAATCTTAGACGACAGTTTGGCCATCATTCTGAAAGAAATTCAATAAATGATTTATTAATAAAATGTGGATATATACTGTCCCCGAGGTGTAGGACAGTCGGTGACGGAGTGTGTTGTTTAGCCACTCCGTGATGTTAAAGTCACCGGTTCGAAACCTGCGGGGAAAAAAAATCCAACCATGTTAAGGGTTGGTGTGGCTCAGGCCGGGTGCGATCCCCGGGTGATTTTGACGGCTTAGATGCCCCTGAGTCGCGGTTTCTCAAGCCACAGGTTAATCGCAGGTCCTGCACAAATTAAAAAACAAAAAAAAAAATGTGGATATATACCTGCAGAGACCAGGTATCCATGTAGTCAAAGAGTTTGAAGCCCCAAGGCAGTTGAGTTATTATCAGGAACAACACTTTCTACCCCGCATCCAATTCCCTTTTGGTTCCAATAACTGCAAGTCAAAAGAATGTGTCATTATAATCCTGTGTATTCCTTATGTAATCATAAATAAATAATGGTGACTGACCTGTAAAAATAATCACGGGCTGTTTTTATCTCATTTCTAAAATGTCTGTCGATCCCCAAATGTTCAATGCTATCGACCATCCAAAGGTGTTGAATGGGTTCATTGAGGGGACTAAATTCTTCATCTTGCAATGACATTGAATTGAACATTTTCTTTGCTTCATCAATCAGTCTGTCAGGAACCGACGGTAGGTATAGAGGTAAGATTCCTTTAATTTGTATTAATTGTGATGGTATTGATCATTTTTCTAACAAATGTGCTCATAATAAAAAGAGAAATTGTGAAGGTTACTCAAAATGCAAACAAACATATAAAGGAAAAAGAACTACAAAGAAAGTTTTCAAGAAAATCTTATGCATCAAAGAAGACATGTTATCATCATATGAAGATGAAGTCAATGAAAATGAGACAATAAGAGTTCTATTCATGGTAGTAGAAGACTCTGATAAAGAAGACTTTGAAGAAGAATATGAAGAATATGAAGATGAATATGAAGAAGTCGAAGAAGAAATTGAAGAGGCAGAAGTTGACTAGCGAGAAGAATTGTTGTGTGCCATAGAATTTATCAGAAGAGAAAAGAAGAAAAGAAAGAAACTACAAGTGGAACTAGACAAGAAACAATATACTCAAGAACTAGAACAAATGATCACAAATTTGAAGATTCAAATAGAATAATATAAAATAATTGAAGAAGCACTCAAAGAACAGCTAGAAGAAAAGGGTAGGAACATTGGAAATTTGGAAGCAGAGATTGTCACATTAAGAAAGGATATTCAAAAGAAAAATATGCAGAATAGCTCAACAGTTTTGGATGACATTATCAATAGTCAAAAATCTCATCTTGACAAGTCCGGACTTGGATACAATCAAACATAAAAGGGATCAAGCTCCAAAACAGCAGAGCAAGAAAAATATCCAAAAAGCTATGCAGAAACAATCAAAGGGGATAGGAAGATATACAAGGAATATTACAGGGACACTCCTCCACCGAGAAGATTCAGATTTAAGAATAAACAACAGACAGATAGGACTCAAGAAGAAGAAGGATTCATAATAGCACCTCCTTTCAAAATATCTTCAACTCCCAGGTATCAAACTATATTTTTTGGTTTATGTTATGCATGTAATAACTTTGGACATAAAGTTGTGAATTGCAAAGCTAACAATAGGAACATAAAAACTTTGAAAGTCATACACAAAAGGGTTATCCAAGAAGGCCTAGTGAAACATAGAGAAGAAGTTACAACAGGTTTGAATATTTGAGCACTGAAGTGGAATGTTAAAAATGTAACAACTTTGGACACATGGCCAAATATTGTAGAATGACAGACATTCCTAGAGAACCGCAACAGAATAACAATAGTCACAGACATGAACCTCAGAAAAGGACATGGATAAGAAAGTAGAATCAGTATAGAAATGAAGAATGCACACTCACTCTACAATCTAAGTAGAACAAACATGGTTGGTATGTTGATAGTGGTTGTTCAAAACACATGACAGGTGATAGAGACAAGTTGTTGGAATATTGGTTGTTTTCATTGATTGAAACCCTAGACATTGGTTTTGGACCGCAAGATTGATGAAGGTATTTGAACATGAAGGACAATGAACATGAAGATACAACACCCATGGATGGATAATATACATCATTTTGTTTCCAATGGTATGTGTCACGTCATGTGGATCCTCATGGTTGAGGATAAATGAATTTTTGAAGATGACAAAGTTAATTTAATAAGGAAATATAGGTCGGCCCTGAAGACAATTAAAGAAAAGAATTACAAAATAAGAAAGTGTTAGGTCGGCCCTAATGTTAAAATAAAATGACATAAATGGTATAAATACATATCATTATACATTCATTTTATATATAATTCGAATTTTAGAGGAAATCATAAGTAAAGAAGGCCGGATTTCAAGGGAGGATGAAGTCTTTTGGTGATGTGTTCTAAGGTCTGTTATTTACAGGTCATCTTACCATTTTTGATATAACGTTTTTTCTAGAATGATTTAGATGGTGAAATTCATATGGTATTTAGAGGACATATCAAGGTAACTTTGGTAAAAACATTATCTCTTTATGCACTACAATTTTGGAGATACACTCTGTGGAAGATAGGACTTTTGACTAGTCCTGAAGCTAGTCAATAAACATGTATTCCATGTAAAACAATCATAAATTATTCATAGAGAATCCAAATGAAGTGAGAAAAAATTAATTGGAAAGAGAAAGGACTTTGGTTTCTTGTGTGCGATTTTTAGAATCTGATGTTAACTATTGAGTGCGGGGCATTCTGTACAAGTTTACTCTCCTGAATAAATGAAAATTGAATCAACGTCTAGAATTCTCTCTATAACTTCTTTTTGGGAAGGATTCGAGTGAAAATTGTAGAAGTTTTATAGAATACATTGAGTAATATTTTCTACAGGATCAGAGTATTCCAAGAATTGAAGAATTGCAGAAGTTGAAGAAGTATCGGGAAGCATTATCATGTTCTATGTGATGGTTGTGATGATTTAATGTAAAGTTTTATTATTTCTCATATATTCTTGGGTGGAAGGAAGGGGCAATATGGAGAGGTCAACCCTCTCTTGATATTGGATGATTGTATCTTCCTCTTGGAGGTTTATCCCTCCCTTTATATTTGGAAGTTGTAGGTACCTTTGGAATTCATTACTTCCCTTGAACAATAACTATTGATTATTTCTCATATATTGTGCATGGTTTATTGTGGTGTATTGGTGTAACTATTATACTATTGCTCATTTCTCATTGGATATAATTGAATGGTTTAAGTATAAGTTGAAAAAAAATTAAATTGTACTTGATACTGATTCACGCCCTCTTAGTATCAACAATTGGTATCAAAGCAGGTTTCCTTGAGAACAGTTTAACCACTGGAAGGAAAATCCCGAGCAAAGATGGATGGCCATGAGCACATTTCAAATGGGATTCAAATATTTGATGGAAGAAATTATGCATACTGTTGTGATAGAGTGAAAACTTACCTAACAACATTGGGAGTAGACATTTGATACTCTATTGTAAATGGATATGTAACCCCAAATAATGCTCCAATGGATCATGATGTAACCATTGTAAATGGATCATGATGATAGGGAGAGCATGATTGTTTCCATCAATGAAAAATGGTGAGATTGTTGTAAGATTGGTTGTTTTCATTGATGTCAACCCTAGTCATTGGTTTTGGACCACAAGATTTATGAAGGTATTTGGACATGAAGGACAATGCACATGAAGATACATCACCCATGGATGGACAGTATACATCATTTTGTTTCCAATGGTATGTGGCACGTCATGTGAATCTTCATGATTGAGGAGAAATGAATTTTTGAATATGACAAAGTGAATTGAAGAAGGAAATATAGGTCGGCCCTGAAGACAATTAAAGAAAATAATTACAAAATAAGAATGTGTCAGGTCAGCCCTAATGTTAAAATAAAGTGACATAAATGGTATAAATACATATAATTATACATTCATTTTATATATAATTCGAATTTAAGAGGAAATCAGAAGTAAAGAAAGTCAAATTTCAAGGGAGGATGAACTCTTTTGGTGATGTGTTCTAAGGCATGTTATTTACAGACCATCTTACCATTTTCGCTATAAATTTATTTATAGAATGATTCATATGGTGAAATTGATATGGTATTGAGAAGACATATCAAGGTTCCTTTGGTAAAAAATTCATCTCTTATGCGCTATAATTTTGGAGATACACTATGTGGAAGATAGGGTTTTTGACTAGTTCGAAAGCTAGTCAATAAACATGTGTTCTGGGTAAAACAATCATAACTTCTTCATAGATAATCCAAATGAATTGAGACCAATTTCATTGGAAATAGTACGGAATGTATTCTCGTGTGTGCTAGTTTTAGAATCTGATATTAAATATTGAGCAAGGGTCATTATGTACAATTTATCTCTCCTGAATAAACCAGAATTGAATCAAGGTCTACCATTCTCTCTATAACTTCTTTTTGGGGAGGATTCAACGAGCGAAACTTGGATTATTTTTAGAGAATACATTGACTAATATTTTCTACAGGATCAGAGTATTCCAAGAATTGATTAATTGCATAAGTTGAAGAATTCTTAGGAAGCATTATCAGGTTCTATGTGATGGTTGTGATGATTTAATGTAAAGTTTCATTATTTATCATATATTCTTGGGTGGAAGGAAGGGGAAAGGATGGAGATGTCAACCCTCTCTTGATATTGAAGGATTGTATCTTCCTCTTAGAGGTTTATCCCTCCCTTTATATTTGGAAGTTGTAGCTACCTTTGGAAGTCATTACTTCCCTTGAACAATAACTATTGATTATTTCTCATATATTGTGCATGGTATATTGGTGTAGCTCTTATACTATTGTTCATTTCTCATTGGATATAATTGAATGGTTTAAGTATAAGTTAAACAAGTTTTAAAATTGTACTTGATACCGATTCACCCCCCTCTCAGTATCAACATGGGTTTCTTACATTAAGAAAGGAAAGAGATGGATCAGTCTCCTTTGGAAATGATGATTCAACTAAAATCATTGGAAAAGGAATAGTCAGAATTGGGAACAAGAATACAAAGGTAGAAAATGTTGTACTAGTAGAAAATATGAAACATAATCTTCTAAGTGTGGTTCAAATGTGTGACCAAGTTCATAAATTTACTTTTGACTCACAAAAGTGTGAGATAAGAAAAGAAGGTTCAAGAGAATTGATTTCTACAGGTATAAGAACTTCAAGCAACATATATGTGTTAAGTGAAATTGGAAATGAAAAGTCTTGTCTAGGAAAGAAAGATAAAAGTTGGATATGGAAAAGAAGAATGGGTCACATACATTTTGATAACCTTTTCAAAGTCAGCAAAAGAGAAGCAGTCAAATAAATGCCCCAGATCACAAAACCAACCAACACTTTATGCAAGAATTGTCAACAAGGAAAGAAAACAAAGACCAGGTTCAAACCAAAGGAATATTTGACAACAAGACCATTGGAAATTGTGCACATTTATCTAGTTGGAACAACTACAACAAAGGGTTTAAAAGGTGAGAAATACTTTACGTTATTATTTGATGATTATATAAGATTGACTGTAGTTTTCTTTCTCAAGAATAAGTCAGAAGCTTTTGAAAACTTTAAGATATACAAGGAAATGGTTGAAAATGAAATGGATTCAAAATGAAATGCTTGAGACCTGATAATGGAGGAGAGTTCACTTCAAAGTAATTTATGGACTACTGCAACAGTCATGGAATAAAAAGGAAATTATCCATTGAAAGGACACGTCAACAGAATGGAGTTGTTGAAAGAAAGAACATGACAATACAGGAAATGGCTCGAACAATGTTAATGGATTCCAAATTGAAAGATATATTTTGGAAACAGGCAATGCATACAAAAGTTCACATTCAAAACAGAGTAATTCTCATAAAAAACACTAACAAAACTCCCTACGAGCTATGGAAAGGAAGAACAACAAATGTGAAGCACTTTAGAGTTTTTGGAAGAAAATGCTACATCAAAAGAGAATATAGGATAATGGGAAAGTTTGACTCTTGTGTCGAAAAAGGATTACTTGTTGGTTACTCAATTACAAGGAAAGCATACAAGTGTTACAATATGAGATTGAACAAAGTTGTGGAAAGCATCAACGTAACAATTAATGAAATAGGTAGACCAGAGTCAAAGGAAGAAGAAAATAAATCAGTGGAACAACCTTTTGAAGAAGAAGCAGAATATGAAAAAAAGTAGAAGAGGAAGATGAGGAGAATCCGACAGAAACAAAAGAGCAAGTTCAAAAAGTGTCTCCAAAGACACCTAGCAGACGAGTAAAGAAGAATCATCCTTCGGATCATATTATCGGAAACAAAGATGCATGATTTGAGACTAGAAGAAGAATCTGTTCACTAGAACAAACACACCTAGCACTCTTATATACAATTGAACCAAACTGTTTTGAAGAATCCAACAAGGATGAATTTTGGAATAAGGCCATGGATGAAGAATTGGATCAAATAGAGAAAAATGACACTTAGGAATTGGTTCCAGGACCAAAGAATAAGAATGTGATCGACACAAAATGGGTTTTCAGGAATAAATTGACTGAAGATGGACATGTTACAAGGAACAAAGATAGATTGGTATGTAAAGGATATGCACGGATTGAAGGAATCGACTTTGAAGAGACATTTTCCCTAGTTTCTAGAATGGAAGCAATCTGTTTGCTTTTAACTTATGCATGCTCCAAAAATATTAAAGTGTATCAGATGGACGTAAAATCTTCTTTTTTGAATGTGGAACTTGAAGAAGAAGTCTACATTGAACAACCAAAAGGATATCAATTGTCATAAAATGAAAATTATGTGTGTAAATAAAAGAAGGTCTTGTATGGTCTAAAACAGGATCCTAGAGAATGGTACTCTAGAATGGATAAGTATCTATAGCAGGCAAGGTTCAGAAAAGAAAATGAAGACAACAACATCTACATCAAGGTAAGTAAAGGTAATATTTTATTAATCAAAGTTTATGTTGATGATATTATTTTTGGTAGTGATGATGAAAGGTTAAGCCAGAAATTTGCAAAGGATATGCATAATGAATTTGAAATGTCATTACTTGGAGAACTATCCTTCTTTCTAGGACTTCATATACATCAAAGCAACCAAGGAATTTTTATTTCTCAAACGAAGTATCAGAGAAATGATAAAGAGGTTCGGAATGGAAGATTGCAAACTCATTATCACTCCCATGCAAAACATTTGCAAGTTAAGAAAAGATGATGATTTAAAGTCTACATATCAGAGGAAATACAAGTCAATGATTGGCAACCTACTATTTGTGACAACATCCAGAACAGATGTAATGAAGGAAGTTGGAGGGGTGGCACAATTTAAAGTAGTACCAAAGGAATCACATGCACGAGCAATGAAGAGGATTTTCAGATATCTTAAAGGAACATAAGAGTTAGGATTATGGTATCCAAAAGGAAAGGATCTATCACTTATTGCCTACACAGATGCAGATTGGGCAGGTTGTATTGATGATCGATGAAGCACCAGTGGAGAAACGTTCTACTTTTGTGAGTGTTTAGTGTCATGGCTAAGCAAGAAAAAATCATTAGTATCTTAATCTATAGCCAAGGCAGAGTATATTGCAACAACATCATGTTGTAAACATGTTCTTTGAATGAAACAAACTGAAAGATATACAGGTTTAGTATGATGAACCCATTACAATTTATTATGATAATACAAGTGTCATAAGTATCTCAAAGAACTCGGTGATGCAATCCAAGACGAAGCACATTCCAATCAAGTATCACTTTCTACGGGAGAAGGTTGGAGAAAAGAAAATCATAGTTGAGTATGTGGGCACAAAATAAAAAGTGGCAGACATATTTACAAAACCACTTCCACGAGAATCCTTTGAGTATATTCACCAGAGACACATAGTTATTTCTACTCTAAAATGAATTCTTTTGAATGCTTATCTTATATGTCTTATATGTACATGAGGAAACACCGTAAAGAGGACAATTCAGTCAGGGGGAGAAACTCCAGATGGAAAGATACCTTTTCCATTGATGACAAAGGGGGAGAGATTCATCAGATGCAGAGGACAAAGGCATGGTTCTAGGGGGAGAAATGGTCACATAGATGCAGATGATAGAGGCATGTTTCCAGGGGGAGCATGAGTGATATGACTTCATTATTGCATGACATAATTTTAGTTTTGCATTAGAGTTTTTCCATCAATGCCAAAGGAGGATATTGTTGATTAAGGTTGGTTGTCATTGATTTCAACCCTTGAAGAAATCCCAATAGCACATAGGATGAACTCCAAAGTGGTCCCCTTATGGTGAAAGCCTTCACGGGAAGACGCTTTGTGAATTGAGTTATCTTAGAGGTATGGTTAGAGAACAATGATTATTTGTGAAATAATGAGATGAAGGTCAATGAATTTGTCAGTGAAACTATCCTATATGGATAGTTCTTGTCATTCCATTTCTGGTGGTATGTGGAATGTCACATAACTCCTCACGGTTATAGAGTTATGACCATAAGAAGTTGGAGAACCCAGGTTTGGGTAATGGACCCAAGTTTGTTTGATGGATAATGGTATGAGTTTTAATATATTTGTAGGTAATAATATTCTATACGTATAGTACATGTCATTCCATTTCTGGTGGTATGTGGAACGTCACATAACTCATCACGGTTTGGCAAGTATGGCCTTACAAAGTTGGAGGACCCTCATATGTCATCTAGAAGCCCCATAAGGTCAAAGTAGTCAAAGTGGTTTAAGAGATTTTAGAAGGTAAATAATAAAGTGAAGTGATGAGTGTACTATAATTCAAAGTGAATACAAAATAAATTATTTAAATAATAAATTTAATGGAGAAATTAGAAGTGGGTTAACCCTAAAATAAGGAAAGTGGGAAAAGTGACCTAGAAGATGTTTTTAAGGAAGCTACTTGGAGAGTATAAATAAGAAGCAAGGCTCTCTAATTTTAGATCACACTTGAGCATATTGAATATCTATAGGTGTCTAAGGTAACCAAAGGATATCTAAGATGAATTTCAGAAGGAAGGTGAAGAAAAGAAGGTTGGAATTCATGGGAGCTCTTCTAGAGAATAAGTCTTTGCTCCATCCTAATGAAGAAGAATAGATGTTGAGCGTAGCCCGAAGGGCACTTGGTTCTTTTTCTTCTTACTCTTCTCAGTCGGATATTTGGGAAATTCGTATGGACCCTCTTAACTTTTCAAATTGGAGGAAGGCGCTTCATTAACACGCTCTATTTTTTTATGGAACTTCTAAAGGAAATCTAGGGGCAACAGGAGGGGGTGGGGTTCTCCTAAGCCCATATGAAACAACTGAATTTACTCTCTCTTAGGGAATTGGAGATGACACCAACAATGTCGTTGAAGCTCTCACACTTTGGCAAGGATTCTATCAAGTTTTGGCTATGAAAGTTAAATGGGTTATTGTTTTTGGAGACTCCTGTGTGATCATCCAAGATTTAAACACCCATTCCCTCCCCCACAACATGAGGCTCTAACAACTAATCTGAAAAATCATGATTTTACTCCCTTCCTTTCACAAAATCAAATTCTTTCACATTTTGCGGGATATGAATGGAGAAGGAGATAAAGCAGCTAACAAAGAAACCCGATTGAGCAAAGGGACCTTGTGTATCAATGGAAATACCCAAAGTTTTAATATCCCCTAGCATTGTTGGCTTATTAGAAAGATGTTGTCCTCAGAAGTCAAGGGATGGAAGAAATTCATGATGTACATGTGCCACTGGTTACCACTRCTTTTTAATAGAATYSATAAMTTTTTCTGTTAAAAAAAAMAATCATCATAATSAATCAGCTAATTGTTGTAATGTGTCATAAAAGAAAAGCATTAACTTGAATATACAACATGTATACTAGAATTGTAAAAAAAAAAAACCATGCTAACTCTCCAAAATAGAGTGTTTGTGGTTGGTAAACTAACACAAAATAATGAAAAGAAAATAATATGTACTCTTTGCTTCAATTTATTGATTGAAAGTAAATGCATTTTTTTGGGAGTAATAGAAAACTATAATTAAATATTTAAAAAATAAATTAAAATTGTTGTGAAAATGTATGCTTTTGTTTTTTATATGAGTATTACCTACCACACATTTAGAACAATTTGTATCGATATTGTGAGACTTGACATAATGATATTTAATCGTATATCTTTATAATAATATTTAATCTTCTATGTTTAATTTTTAAAATTAAGGATAATAATTTGAATGACAATTATAGTATTAATAAAAATAAGTTGAAATATTAATTTGGTTGAAATACATTATTTTCTCATATTATAAATATTTAAAAGAGAAAATGTTTATTAAAATTAAGAGAAAATGTTTATTAAAATTAAAGATAATAATTTGAATGACAATTATTGATAAAAATGAGTTGAAATGTTACACATTTTCTATAAATATTAATTTTATTGAAACAAATTATTTTCTCATATTTTAAACATTTAAAAGAGAAAAATCTCCATAATGAATATCCTCATTAAACTAATCCAAGAACACCATGAAACTAACACACTTAAACAAAGAAACAACTTCTTGTAGATTTGAGATGTGACTAGAAAGGCACGGGTTGAAGGAGGTTTCTTATTACAAAACTCTTTATTTCAATGTTGGAAATGTTGTAGCCATATCTGTATTTGTACCCATGATGGAAAATTCTGTTGATGTCAAAAGTAGGTTTCTTGCAACACATGGGAACATTGTCATCTGGTTTCAGAAGCTCCCAATTAAATTATTTAATTACATCACTGATCATGGCGTTGATATGATTGAGAGCATCTTCCTCTATTGCTCCAGGATTGTCTTTCATGTAACAAGATATACTAGAAGCTTCTTCTCCACAGGCCCTATCCTCCTGCATTCACCATGCTAATACCATCATCATCCCATTTAAAATCAAAACCAAAAATGAATGGCAACATGCAATAAAAATTTGTTGCAATTGCTTTTGATAGGGAGTACCTTGTAGCACCGTGTATCACCTCGTAATAGAAGGAAAAAACATGCCAAGTCATTGAGCTTCGATGGAAATTCAAATTCCTTGAGGATGTGAGGAGGAAAGGGAATGTCCATTGTGAGCATGGGTTCCAATGCCGCTACTCGATGAGAAGAGATAACTTTCCCGTTCTCGTAGTACTCCTCAAACGTTGGCAGATAACCAGTGGTGCTCTAGTTTGATTCTTGCATATATGAATCAAAACAATCCTCCCACTGTACACACAAGAAAATTCAGTAATCACTACCTAGTGGCCAATTTATCATTGTCAGAAGAAATATTTGTTGCATGAAATGTCAATGTCCATATAGCCTGTTGAGCATAGTCGAGCATGTCTCTTCCTTGAGCCTTCTCTACCTCTCGATACATTTCATTTATGGTGTCGTAAAGTATCATGTACACTCCTTTCATATATTCTGGAAGGCAATCTGTCACGGACGGATCCCATCTGGTCATTATACACACAAATATTGGTCAAGTCAGTTAGTGGATAAGCACACAGATATTCTTCAAACATTCTTTGGATTGATCAACACCACCTCTTAATTATTGTTATGAAGAGTTCGAGCTCGTCAACTGTTCCAAAGAGGTTGTACATATCGTCGAGAATCATGATAACATGACTTGCTTTTTCAAAGGCAAGTCTGAATGCAGAATGGTGAGGCTCAAACACAATGGAAGATTCCCAAGTGTAGTATTCCACATGACGATGTCGAGTGAAGGTCATATGACGTGAACCCGAATCTTTCCACCATCTACACATACAAATTTAATGGAATTTACTTTATTGTACTACTAAAATCGACTTAAGGAATATATTCAATGAAACACATGACATCACCTCAAGAGACAGTCTAACTCTCCCTTTTGTAAGGATTGAAAGATGTTGAACTCTAGTTTTGCAAGTTCTAGAAGTTTCTCTGTCTTCATATATGATTTCCTGAACACAAAGAAAAGTATCCATTCAAAATAATTATAAATGAAAGAGGAGGTGTCAATGTGACTGAAATACAAAGCTATGAAAGGATGGTACTAGTCATACGTATTATGAGTGTCCTGTCCAAAGACGTCAATGTAATTCCTTGCTTCCAATCGTGGAAAATTTGTGTGCCAACCTTGTTCTAGAACGTCCCCTGTCTGCAACTTGAAACACTAAAACGCATAAAGAAACCAACAAAAGTGGTCTATGTGTGAATAAGAAAATATGTAATATTAATAGTCCTCACCTCTCGTCAAAGACTGGAGACCGATATCTTTTGCAGAGCTTCGTTCAAATATTTTGTGGAGACGATTTCAGCCTCTTCCATGACTTTCTCACCAGGAAAGGCAATGAGGGAAGCCCAATATAAATTGGCAATGCTTCTCATCTCTCCCTCTATCTCACTGGGAGAGCATGCAAACTGCCCATTTTGATCTTTGAAATGTTTCAAAATGTCTACAATCAAAAGATATTTTTTTATTAATCTTAGATGATAGTTTGGCCATCATTCTGAAAGAAATTCAATGAATGATTTATTAATAAAATTTGTATATATACCTGCAAATATCGGGTAACCATGTAGTCGAAGAGTTCAAATCCCCAAGGAAGTTGAGTTATTATCAGGAACAACACTTTCTACCCCACATCCAATGCCCTTTTGGTTCCAATAACTGCAGGTCAAAAGAACATGTCGTTATAATCATGTGTGTTACTTATGTAAGCATAAATAAATAATGGTGATTGGCCTGTAAACATAATCAAGGGATGATTTTATCTCATTTCTGAAATTCTTGTCGATCCCCAAACATTCAACGCTATCGACCATCCAAATGTGTTGAATGAGATCATTGAGGGGATTGAATTCTTTGTCTTGCAATGACATTGAATTGAACATCTTCTTTACTTCACCAATCAGTTTGTCGGGAACCAACAGTAGGTATAGAGGTAATATTCCTTTAATTTGTTTTAATTGTGATGGTATTAGTCATTTTTCTAACAAATGTGTTCATAATAAAAAGAGAAATTATGAAGGTTACTCAAAAGGCAAACAAACATATAAAGGAAAAAGAACTACAAAGAAAGTTTTCAAGAAAATATTATGCACCAAAGAAGACATATTATCATTAGATGAAGATGAAGTCAATGACAATGAGACAAGAAGAGTTCTATTCGTGGCAGTAGATGACTCTGATAAAGAAGACTGTGAAGAAGAATACAAAGAAGCTGAAGAAGAATATGAAGAAGTCGAAGAAAAAATTGAAGAGGCAGAAGTTGACTACTGAGAAGAATTGATGTGTGCCATAGAAGTTATCATAAGAGAAAAGAAGAAAAACAAGAAACTACAAGCGGAACTAGACAAGAAAAAATATACTCAAGAACTAGAAGCAATTATCACAAATTTGAATGTTCAAATAGAAGAAGACAAAATAATTGAAGAAGCACTCAAAGAATAGCTAGAAGAAAAGGATAGGAACATTGGAAATTTGGAAGAAGAGATTGTCACATTAAGAAAGGATATTCAAAAGAAAAGTATGCAGAATAGATCAAAAGTTTTGGATGACATTAACAAAAGAGCAAGAAACATATCCAAAAAGCTATGTAGAAACAGTCAAAAGGGATAGGAAGATATACAAGGAAGATTACAGGGACACTCCTCCACCGAGAAGATTCAGATTTCAAAATAAACAACAGACAGATAGGAATCAAGAAGAAGAAGGATTCATAAGATCACCTCCTTTCAAAATATATTCAACTCATGGGTATCATACTATATTTTTTGGTTGATGTTATGCATGTAATAATTTTGGACATAAAGTTGTGAATTGCAAAGATAACAATAGGAACATAAACAACTTTGAAAGTCATACACAAAAGGGTTATCCAAGAAGCCCTAGTGAAACATAGAGAAGAAGTTACAATAGGTTTGAATCTTTGAGCACTGAAGTGGAATGTTAAAAATGTAACAACTTTGGACACATGGCCAAATATTCCAAAATGACAGACCCTCCTAGATAACCGCAACAGAATAACGACAGTCACAGACATGAACCTCAGAAAAGGACATGGATAAGAAAGAAGAATCAGTATAGCAATGAAGAATGCACACTCGCTCTACAAGCTAAGCAGAAGAAACATGGTTGGTATGTTGACAGTGGTTGTTCAAAACACATGACAGGTGATAGAGACAGGTTGTTGGAAGATTGGTTGTTTTCATTGATGTCAACCCTAGTCATTGGTTTTGGACTGCAAGATTGATGAAGGTATTTGGACATGAAGGACAATGCACATGCAGATACAACACACATGGATGGATAATATACATCATTTTGTTTCCAGTGGTATGTGTCACATCATGTGGATCCTCATGGTTAAGGATAAATTAATTTTTTAAGATGACAAAGTGAATTGAAGAAGGAAATGCAGGTCGACCCTGAAGACAATTAAAGAAAAAAATTACAAAATAAGAAAGTGTTAGGTCGGTCCTAATGTTAAAATAAAGTGACATAAATGGTATAAATACATATGATTATACAATCATTTTATATATAATTCTAATTTCAGAGGAAATCATAAGTAAAGAAGGACGGATTTCAAGGGAGGATGAAGTCTTTTGGTGATGTGTTCTAAGGTATGTTATTTACAGGTCATCTTACAATTTTTGATATAACTATTTTTCTAGAATGATTTAGATGGTGAAATTCATATGGTATTTAGAAGACATATCAAGGTAACTTTGGTAAAAAAAATTATCTCTTTATGCACTACAATTTTGGAGATACACTCTATGGAAGATAGGGATTTTGACTAGTCCTGAAGCTAGTCAATAAACAGGTATTCCGTGTAAAATAGTCATAAATTATTCATAGAGAATCAAAATGAAGTGACACAAATTTAATTGGAAAGAGAAAGGACTTTAGTTACTTGTGTGCGATTTTTAGAATCTGATGTTAAATATTGAGTGCGGGGAATTCTGTACAAGTTTTCTCTCCTGAATAAACCAGAATTGAATCACGGTCTAACATTCTCTCTATAACTTCTTTTTGGGAAGGATTCAAGGAGTGAAAATTGGATAAGTTTTAGAGAATAAATTGAGTAATATTTTCTACAGGATCAGAGTATTCCAAGAATTGAAGAATTGCAGAAGTTGAAGAAGTCTCGGGAAGCATTATCAGGTTCTATGTGATGGTTGTGATGATTTAATGTAAAGTTTTATTATTTCTCATATATTCTTGGGGGAAAGGAAGGGCCAAGGATGGAGAGGTCAACCCTCTCTTGATATTGGATGATTGTATCTTCCTCTTGGAGGGTTATCCCTCCCTTTATATTTGGAAGTTGTAGGTACCTTTAGAAGTCATTACTTCCCTTGAACAATAACTATTGATTATTTCTCATATATTGTGCATGGTTTATTGTGGTGTATTGGTGTAACTATTATACTATTGTTCATTGCTCATTGGATATAATTGAATGGTTTAAGTATAAGTTGAAAAAAAATAAAATTGCACTTGATATTGATTCACCCCCTCTTAGTATCAACAATTGGTATCAAAGCAGGTTGCCTTGAGAATAGTTTAACCACTGGAAGGAAAATCCTGAGCAGAGATGGATGGCCACGAGCACATTTCAAATGGGATTCAAATATTTGATGGAAGAAATTATGCATACTGGATTGATAGAGTGAAAACTTACCTAACAACGTTGGGAGTATACTTTTGGTACTCTATTGTAAATGGATATGTAACCCCAAATAATGCTCCAACCGATCCAAATGAGAAGAAGCTTATGAGTTGTAATTCAAAATCCAGACATGTTATTCTAGGAGCATTGGAATCAACCATTGCTAGCAAAGTGATGGGTTGCAGCATTGCTAAAGAGATATGGGACAAACTCAAGAGTACCTAATAAGGTGATCCAAAAGTTAAGCAGGTCAAGCTTCAATGACACAGAGAAGAATTTGAAAATTTGAAGATGAATGAAAATGAAGATATTGCAACCTATTTTCTTAGAGTTGATGAAGTTGTTAATTCTATCAGAGGATTAGGTGAAGAGCTCAATGAATCCTTGATTGTACAAAAAGTGTTGAGATCACTTCTCTTGAAGTATGATGTTAAGGTCTCTTCCATTGAAAAAACTAGGGACTTGAACAAAATGACAATGGATGAATTACATGGGTCTCTTATAGCATATGAAATGAGAACACAATGAAGCAAACTTTAGATATATAAAGAAGACAAAATACAAGGATAACGACCTTGATGAAGAAATAGAAAAATTCGTAAGAAGGTTCCAGAAGGGAAGTGGAAGATACAAAGGTAAGTCTCCTCTCAAATTCTTTAACTATGGTAGAATATGACATATTGTTGAAAACTGATGCTATAAAAAGAGAAGTCTCAACAATAAAAAGAGCTTCTACTCCAAGGATGATGACATCTTCTCAAATGAGAGTGATGAAGAAGATAATGATGGAGGAGAATTCATCTTCATAACCCAAGAAACCTGGGATGATGATCAAAAGAATTCTAAAGAAGAAAAAATCATTTCTGAAGAAGATTGATATGAAGAAACCAACCTTGGAGTATGTTGAAACTAAAAATAGAAATCTTAGAAACAAAAAAATAATACTAAGAGGTGAATTGAGTAGTTGTGAAGAAGAGAATTACAAGCTTGAAAATACCATTGATAACCTAAAGGAACAATTGGAAGATTATGAGAAATTGAAAGAAGAATTGGATCACACAAAAGGGGAGCTACTATTGACAATAGAAAAGTTGAAGAAGTTCGAAAAAAACACTGAAAAAATAGATGAAATCCTTAGCAGTCAAAGATATCCAAACGAAAAGATAGGACTAGGATATAATGACAGTTTGAAGACAACAAAACAAGAGAAGGAAGATGAAAATGATGAAACCAACACTCCAGAACAAGTTGAACAACAAGAAAGAAGACTAGAATTTAGAATGAATGAGACATCAAGAAGATCATCTCCCATCATGTATGAAAGAAATCATTATGAAGGAAACTACAGAAGAATAGATCGTGAACCTAGATGGACCACACCACAAAGAAGATCACTTACTCCCAGGTATCAAAATTTCTTTCTTGGACATTGTTATACTTGTGGAAATTTTGGACACAAGGCAATCAATTGTAGAATCAATGAAAGCCATAATTATGCAAGCTACATGAATAACGAAAATAGTAGATATGGAAATGTTCGTAGACCTATCAACAAAAATTATAATCCATTTTACCCATTAATGGATCAACATATTGTATGTTACAAGTGCAATAATCTTGGTCACAAAGCACGAGATTGCAGAGAGATGAAGGAAGATAATCATATGCCAAATGTCTGTATACCAACTACAACATGGAAAAGGAAAGAAATTCCACAAAATGAAAACTGTCAA
>ML796989.1:311295-332160 GCA_009831015.1 Picea engelmannii
TATTCAAATATTTCCCAGGACTAATTTCAATTATCTTGCTTTGAGTATTTTCCATAGAAATAACTGGAAAAATGTCATTAAATGTTGACTCTAAAGAATGAATTGTGCAATTTTCTTGAAAAGTTTGTCCTAAGATTTCATCTGCAGCAATGTATTTTGTGTCTCTTTATTCTTCCGAGATATCTGGTTCATAAATGAAATAGTCTAATAGATCTTCATTATTTTCCTCCCTAAAATCAAAGGCTTGATTAATACTTAATATAGGTTGAATTACTTATTCCTGTTGTTTCTCTGTTTCATCAAGCCAAGGTAATTGATATATTACAGAAGGTTTTTGAGCCGGAGGATAAAGTGTGATTTGTTTCCTTTCAGTTCCATGTGAGATAATCATATTCCATGTTCTACAACCAATGAAAGCATTAGCTGTGGCCAACCAAGGTCTTCCAAGGATCAGTGGATGGCCTCCTAGATTAGATTTTGGTTGAAGGACTAGGAAATCTACTGGATACTCCCAAGAATCCAAAGAAACTGTGATATCTTCAAGTATACCCTCAAGAACTACTTTAGATCTATCAGCTAATTCTAAGACTGTAGTGGTTCGTCGAAGATTTTGCAAATTCAAATGTCTCATCATTTCTAATGTCATCACATTGATAGTTGCTCCTAAGTCAATTAATGTTTTAGAGATCGAATTTTTTTTGATTGTTATGGTAACCATTGGAATTCCTGGGTCAACATATTTTTTCAATTGAAATGGTATTTGACATTAGGCCTGCTAGATTTCCAATTACATGAATTGTTGGTGGATCTTTCCTTATTTTGTTGGTTTTCTTTGAACACAATTCCTTAATTTCTTTTGTATATATTGGGATATCCTTAATATCCTGCAATAAAGGAATTTTCACACAGACATTTCTTAATTCATCTAATACATCAAACTCAGGAAGGGAGATTGGAAAATTTTCTTTAACCAACCTTTCTGGGAAAGGAGGTGTTTGGATATTTAATGTTTTTCCCTTTTGGATTTGATTTTCTATTGATAGCTCTTCTGTGCTAGGAATATCCTCTTGTTCAATTTTTTTTTCTGTGATAACAAGAGAATCCTTTGGTAAAACTTTTCCAGACCTCAAGTGGATATTTTGAAGAGGGAGGATGGAATATGATGGTCCTTCTTCAATGTTATACATGGGTTTTTCCACTTTATTATTAGGATTGGAGATTGGTTGATATGGTAATTGAGTTGGTCTGGGTGGAGGTTGGTTATACGGTAGCTGGAGTTGTTGTGGTTGGGTTAGTTGAGGTGTAGGTTGTGATGACTGAAAATATGAATTTTGTGGTTGATTCTGCTTGAACTGTTGATAAGGAAAAGGCTGATATGGATGTTGGTATGGCTGTTGATAAGGCTGTTGGTATGGTTGTTGGTATGGCTGTTGGTATGGATGATTTCCTTGAGAATACCCTCACCAACCTTGAGGAGGTTGGTTTTGGCTCTGATAAGGAGGCCAAATTTTCCAAGGCATGGGTGCATTCCATAATTTTGAATGGGAGTTTGAAAATTCTGAGGAAATTGTTGAGGGGCAAAATTTTGAGACATACCTGTGAAATGTGGCTGCTAAGGCTTCCTTGGTGCTAGGTAATAAAGAGATTCCATTCCTTGTCCTTCTTCTATGTTAGTATCTTGTAGTTCTTTTAACCTTGGACAATCATCAGTGGCATGATTATCTGTACATAATCCACAAACTTGAATTATGTTTAAAGGACATTCTCTCGGTGCATGTTTTTTCTACATATAGGACACCAGATGGCTAATACTTTATCTTGTTCTTCTTGCTTCTGTTTAGCTTTCAACGTGTCAAGTTGTGAACCAAATGTGTTCATAATATCAGTTTTAAATCTCTCAAACAGATTCCCTAATTTTGTTTTAGTAACACCATTGGAAATTGATTTTGTTGACTTTGTCACGATATCTCTTTGTCCTAGTCCTCTTTTAGCTTTTCCTCTTGAGTATTTCTTACATAATTCAACGATTTTTGGGAAAGGAAGGTGAGAAATATCCCCTGCCCCCATTAAATTAAGATCCTCCAAATTTTCATCTGAAATTCCCTTCAAAAAGATAGTACGGATGACATCCAAAGGAAGATTAGATTGCTTAGATTTATGCATATTATAAAGAATTTTTTCTAGATATTCTTCTAAGCTTTCATCTTCAGTTTGAGACATTTTAAAGATATATTCTTTAGAGTCATTGGACTTACAATAAGGCTGATATTTAGTAAGAAATTTATTTTTCATGTCTTCCCAGTATACTATGGTTGCTTCTCCCAACCCCATGAACCATTTTAATGCATATCCTTTCAAAGTTGCAGGAAATAAACAAAGTTTTTGAGCATCATTGGTATATCCATATGTTATACAGACGATGTCAAATTCAAACATGAAAGAATCAGGGTCTTCAGTAGACAAGACAAAGAAATTTGGAAGAACAGAGGGAGGAATATTTTTCATTTTTATATCATCTCCTAAAAGAGTTCGTGTATCAACTATAGGAAATGCAAATGTAGTATGCTATTCTTCCTCTTCTTCATCATTTCCTCTTGCCTCTTCTCTATGTGATTCTCTATATTCTCGTTCTTTCCTTCCTCTTTCTTCATTTCTTTTCCTTTCTAATTCCCTTTCCATTCTCTCCCTTTCTTCTCTATCGGCTTCTGACATTTCAAAGAAGTTTTCTGTTGTACAGTCAGATATTTCTGTTGGAAAAAGAGGTTGTCCTATTTGTTCAAAAATAGTTTGTTTTTCTTTTTTCCTTCCTACAGAAGATATTTCTGTTTGTGTTTGTTTCTTCTTTACTTCATAAGCCAATAGAACTTGTCTTCCTATGAGAGTTAACCTTTGTCCTGAATGTTGTTTCTCTTCTAATTCTTTCAAAGTAATTTTTCCAGCAGTTGGTGTGGTAGATTCAGTTGTAGATGTTCCTGCTTCTACAGATGGTGGATTAGTTTTTGGGGGGGTTTGTTTTAAAAATCTGTATTTATCATCCCCAAGTTTAGACACAAAGAAACATAATTTAAAATCACTTCTATGCTATGTTTATTTTTTATTTTTTATGAGTATATATGTTTTTATTTTTTTTTTTATCTCTAAATATGCCTCCCCAGCAATGGCGCCAAAATGTTAGGCTCCAATATACTCAAGTAAATTAGAGTGAAAATGATTGTCAATCCGGTGTTTGTAATACTTAGAGGCACGTCCAAAGTATATGGATTTAGAGATAGTTTTTATCTTTAATGGAGATAAACCAAAACCTATTCTAAGGATGCATATGAAAGATATGCTAAGCTTCTATTCAGAAGTCATCTTCATAGATCTCATAACAGTAATCAACACTTGTTTTTCTAAAGAGTAAAAACAGTAAGCATTCAAGAGATGTTCGAACTAGTCCTAAGACCTATCAAATGTTAGAAGAACAAAACTCTTATTCAAGAGATGCATTCATTGTCTTATTTCATTCATTCATTAACAACTATCATCAAATCAAATCAAAGTACTGAAAGCATAAATAACTCAAAAAACATTCATGACTATCTTAATGGTTGAAGTTAAACTACACATTGAATTCTCATTCAAGAAATCATTCACAATATGAGTAAGGCCTGAAAACATTAAGCATGTAACTTAGCTATGAAATTCATCTAACTACAGCAAGATAAAACTCATCTACAACAAGATCTGATCTAAAACATGTACTTGAAAAAGAACACAAAGAAAGAGTGTACTAGTTTGGCAAAGGGGGCCACCCAATGCTTCACTGGTACACTTGAGTTGACTCAGCTAAGAAAGAGCTCCAACAACATCCAAATCATCATATCATAAGCATTCATAGGAACAAAACACAGAGCTGATCTTCAAGAGTGCAAATTCCAAAGTTTCTTCATTCACATCAAGATTGTCTTACTAGTCTAAGCTTAAGAGTATTTACACAAGAGTCTTAAAACTAAAAATGCTAATAAGTCTCCTAAATATCATGATCAGATCCATAATATCCTAGGAGGGTCGAATGCCTCCTTTAGATCCCCAATATATGGTCATATCCCACAAAAATCCAAAACTGTCCAAGATTTAAGGCTGAAACAGGGTATTTTCTGCTGAAGTGGCCCTGTTTGACCAGCATTGACCGAACATCTGGAAGGCTCAAATTTCGAATATGATAGCTCATTATCCATCCTTGTACATCAAGGAACATGAACCAAGTCTTATATTTCACCCAGGTTTCCTGCAAGTATCCAAACCACAGATATTTTATGGGATTTAGTCAAATCCTGTAATTTCTAATAAATTTTCAATTTTAATGCTAAAATTTAGAAAACTCAATTCTTAAGCTAAAGAATGAAAAATATACCTTGCATAGGATGTTTCATGGAAAATATGGAATGAAATGAAGGCAAAATGGATGGATATAGAGGCAAACGTGTGGTTTATAGAGCAAAATGGAAGCATAAAAATGGACTCAACATACACCACAATAAACCATGCACAATATATGAGAAATAATTAATAGTTATTGTTCAAGGGAAGTAATGACTTCTAAAGGTACCTAAAACTTCCAAATATAAAGGGAGGGATAAACCTACAAGAGGAAGATACAATCATCCAATATCAAGAGAGGGTTGACCTCTCCATCCTTGCCCCTTCCTTCACCCCAAGAATATATGGGAAATAATAAAACTTTACATTAAATCATCACAACCATCACATAGAACTTGATAATGCTTCCCGAGACTTCTTCAACTTCTGCAATTCTTCAATTCTTGGAATACTCTGATCCTGTAGAAAATATTACTCAATGTATTCTCTAAAACTTCTCCATTTTTCACTCCTTGAATCCTTCCCAAAAAGAAGTTATAGAGAGAATGTTAGACCTTGATTCAATTCTAGTTTATTCAGGAGAGAAAACTTGTACAAAATGCCTCGTGCTCAATATTTAACATCATATTCTAAAAATCGCACACAAGAAACTAAAGTCCTTTCTCTTTCCAATTAAATTTGTCTCACTTCATTTGGATTCTCTATGAATAATTTATGACTATTTTACACGGAATACCTGTTTATTGACTAGCTTCAGGACTAGTCAAAAGCCCTATCTTCCACAGAGTGTATCTCCAAAATTGTAGTGCATAAAGAGATAATTTTTTTACCAAAGTTACCTTGATATGTCCTCGAAATACAATATGAATTTCACCATCTAAATCATTCTAGAAAAAAAGTTATATCAAAAACGGTAACATGACCTGTAAATAACATACCTTAGAACACATCACCAAAAGACTTCATCCTCCCTTGAAATCCGGCCTTCTTTACTTATGATTTCCTCTGAAATTCGGCTTATATATAAAATGACTGTATAATCATATGTATTTATACCATTTATGTCACTTTATTTTAACATTAGGGTCGACCTAACACTTTCTTATTTTGTAATTCTTTTCTTTAATTGTCTTCAGGGTCGACCTGTATTTCCTTCTTCAATTCACTTTGTCATCTTAAAAAAATCATTTATCCTTAACCATGAGGATCCACATGACGTGACACATACCACTGGAAACAAAATGATGTATATTATCCATCCATGTGTGTTGTATCTGCATGTGCATGGTCCTTCATGTCCAAATACCTTCATCAATCTTGTGGTCCAAAACCAATGACTAGGGTTGACATCAATGAAAACAACCAATCTTCCAACAACATGTCTCTATCACCTGTCATGTATTTTGAACAACCATTGTCAACATACCAACCATGTTTCTTCTACTTAGCTTGTAGAACGAGGGTGCATTCTTCATTGCTATACTGATTCTGCTTTCTTCTCCATGTCCTTTTCTGAGGTTCTTGTCTGTGACTATCGTTATTCTGTTGTGGTTCTCTAGGAGGGTCTGTCATTCTGCAATATTTGGCCATGTGTCCAAAGTTGTTACATTTTTAACATTCCACTTCAGTGCTCAAAGATTCAAACCTATTGTAACTTCTTCTCTATGTTTCACTAGGCCTTCTTGGATAACCCTTTTGGGTATGACTTTCAAAGTTGTTTATGTTCCTATTGTTAGCTTTGCAATTCACAACTTTATGTCCAAAATTATTACATGCATAACATAAACCAAAAAATATAGTATGATACCCAGGAGTTGAATATCTTCTGAAAGGAGGTGCTCTTTTGAATCCTTCTTCTTCTTGAGTCCTATCTGTCTTTTGTTTATTCTGAAATCTGAATCTTCTCGATGGAGGAGTGTCCCTGTAATCTTCCTTGTATATCTTCCTATCCCTTTTGATTGTTTCTGCATAGCTTTTTGGATATGTTTCTTGCTCTATTGTTTTGGAGATTGATCCATTTTATATTTGATTGTATCCAAGTCTGGACTTGTCAAGATGAGATTCTTGACTGTTGATAATGTCATCCAAAACTTTTGAGCTATTCGACATATTTTTCTTTTGAATATCCTTTCTTAATGTGACAATCTCTTCTTCCAAATTTCCAATGTTCCTATCCTTTTCTTCTAGATATTCTTTGAGTGCTTCTTCAATTATTTTATATTCTTCTATTTGAACCTTCAAATTTGTGATCATTTGTTCTAGTTCTTTAGTATATTTTTTCTTGTCTAGTTCTACTTGTAGTTTCTTGTTTTTCTTCTTTTATCTTCTGATAACTTCTATGGCACACATCAATTCTTCTCGGTAGTCAACTTCTGTGTCTTCAATTTTTTCTTCGACTTCTTCATATTCTTCTTCAGCTTATTTGTATTCTTCTTCACAGTCTTCTTTATCAGAGTTGTCTACTGCCATGAATAGAACTCTTCTTGTCTCATTGTCATTGACTTCATCCTCATCTAACGATAAGATGTCTTCTTTGGTGCATAATATTTTCTTGAAAACTTTCTTTGTAGGTCTTTTTCCTTTATATGTTTGTTTGCCTTTTGAGTAACCTTCATAATTTCTCTTTTTATTATGAGCACATTTGTTAGAAAAATGACCAATACCATCACAATTAAAAAAAATTAAAGGAAGCTTACCTCTATACCTACCGTCGGTTCCCGACAGAGTGATTGATGAAGTAAAGAAGATGTTCAATTCAATGTCATGGCAAGACGGAGAATTCAATCCCCTCAATGATCTCATTCAACACCTTTGGATGGTCGATAGCATTGAACATTTGGGTATCGACAAGCATTTCAAAAATGAGATAAAATCATCCCTTGATTATGTTTACAGGTCAGTCACCATTATTTATTTATGCTTACATAAGGAATACACAGGATTATAATGACACGTTCTTTTGACCTATAGTTATTGGAACCAAAATGGCATTGGATGTGGGGTACAAAGTGTTGTTCTTGATAATAACTCAACTGCCTTGGGTGATGCAGGAGCATCGCTCACTCATCAAGCAAGCTAGCGCGTGGAGGCAAAGGAACAACTGGACAGCGCCAGCATTCAAATTTTGAAACATTGTAATATGGCCGCGCCCAACATTAATACGTTAATGTGATGAAGCACACTTTGTATATGTAACGGACCTTGAGCGGATAAGCTCTCTTCCTTAGGTAGATGAGGCATTTATTTAGTTTTAATGCAGGTAGATAGGAATTAACTGTAGATTAGACTGTCACCTTTCGAGAGGGAAAACATAGTATAGACACCCTCTCTTGTATCATTGTAAAGGTAGTATTCATTCAGCATTAGCATAGAGAGAAAGAGGGAGCAGAGCTGAGAGCTTGTGTAGAAACTCCATGTACAGATATTGAATTAATAGAAAAACTCGATTCAATTCCATGGACGTGTTTGATCTCTGCGTGTTGTTGATATTATGTCTTTGCATGTTTTCTTCCTTTTATTCTTATCTTTTATATGCTGCATATGTGATTGCGTATCAGGTTCGTAACCTGAGGGAATGAATTTCAGTTGTTCCTCTGCTTAGGCCAGGAGATTCCTGCATCGAGTGCAGTCGAATACCTCCGCATAGAGTGCGTCGAGGAGGCTAAGTAGTTGGACTTTTGTTCTCTTTTACCCAGAGTCGTGTTGAGTTGTTCGAGCCTTGCAGGTGAGTGCAGGTTGGACGTGGAGTCTCAGTAGCAAGTCTGAGAAGGGAAGGCGAGGTTGTTGCGAGCGTGAAAGCACAGGACCCGGAAGAACAACAACACTTGGAGAGTGGTTGAAGGTTGAAGAGTGCACAGAGTGCGTGAAAGTTCTCTGAAGGAGTCAGAGGAACAAAGCTCAGGAGGGATAGCACCTTTGTTTTTAGTTGCCTTGGACAAGGTGGCGAAGAAAGTATTCATTCAGAGAGGAAGAGGAGCGATGACTTGAATTGTCGAAGAGAATCTCGAATATCGTAACCTGACTGTGGGTCAGATATATCGAGAGTTCGCGAGGGAAGATCCCTGTTTCTCGTAGAACGAGGTTACAAGAACGCGAAATACGACGTCCCGGAAATGTCTTGCATGGGGTATGTTGAAATCGGAGGAGGTGACAGGTGACCTCAGAATATCGTATCTCGGGGGTTGGAGGCCTCAAGTCTGATCTCGGGAGTGACGAGAGCACGAGGTCGCGAGATTCCGAGTCTCGGCATCTCGACACTTCAGGTCTCGGAGGTTGAAGACCCGAAGGTACAGAAACGCTAGTCGCGAGTCGTGATAGCACGAGGTTCTGACATACCGAGAGAAAGTCAACGTTGACCAGAAGCATCGGGTCTCGGAATCCGAGAGTCCAGTTCCCCGTTGTGGAATTCGCGAAGTCGCGAGAGCCGATCCTTCATTAACTAAGGAAGGGAGGATCGCCGAAAGTATCCTGTGGGATCAAAGACTCCCGAGGGGAGTTGGAAGAGTTTGACTCTTCGGGCCATGTGTTAAGGAGGTCCTGGTGGGGCGACCGTCCGCTGAGGGGCAGGTTGACGCTAAGTGGTATCAGAGCGGGAGTTGGAGTTCTCTTTGTTCAGGTAGCAGAGAGAAGGAAGGATATAATGCCGCCTAGACAAGAGAGGCATTCTCCTGATCGTGAAGACAGGGACGTGTGAAGAAGGGGTAGGCCGACAGGGAATGCAGAAATGGAGCGTCAGATACGAGATCTCAGAGCGAGACTCGAGGATATGGAGACCACCCAGAGGCGTGGAGCCGACGCAGGGGAGTTCAGCGATCTTGAGATTGAAGAGGAAGCTGGACATGACGCCGAAGAAATCTCAGCAGAAGATGCCTCGACAGAGAGGTTGATCAAAGCCATTTCGAGGATGAGCTTGAAGACAAAAATGGACATTCCCATCTATGAGGGAAGTCTAAATGCTGAGGAGTTGCTGGATTGGATCCGAGCGCTCGACACCTACTTCGATTATGAGGACATCGAAGAGGATAAGAAGATAAAGCATGCCGTCACGAAGCTGAAGGGACATGTAGCCTTATGGTGGGATGAGTTGTAGGCAGACAGGCGTTCCAAAGGCAAACAGAAGATCAAAAGCTGGGATCGGATGATCGCCAAGTTGAAGGCGAAGTTCATTCTGAGGGGCTACCAGATCACTCTATTCAGGCACATGCAGAACCTGAGACAGAAGTTGATGATGGTGAAAGAGTACACCGAAGAATTTTACAGGCTCAATATTCGAGCTGGTCATCGGGAGAGTGATGACGAAAAAGTGGCAAGATATCTGAATGGTCTCAGGTATGACATTCAGGATGAGCTGAGCATGGTTACCATCCGCACAGTTGAGGATGCGTACCAAATGGCTCTGAAATTCGAAGAAAAGTTGAGCCGCAAGCAGGGACAGCGAGGGCGAGGCAGAAGCTAGCCACGAGGTAAAGTTGTTGCCCAAGAAAGAACTCAAAATCCCAAGGAGGATTGGAAGAAACCTCAGGGAAAGGCTGAAAGAGGTGGGACCTCACAGCAGGGGCAGCAAAATTTTGAGCCGAGGAGACAGCAAGATGATCAGCAAGGGGGATATGCTGATGCAAATACATTTCCTCGTACTCGAGGTAGAGGAAGAGGTCGAGGAGGAGTTATCACATGTTTCACGTGTGGTAAAGACGGTCATAAAGCCATGGACTGTCCAGACAGGAAGATGGACAGAGGAGGAACTCACATCACTGAGGCGCAGAGGCCTGATGCTGAGTTAGAAGATGCTGACAGCGGAAGATCTCTTGGGACGCATAAGATTCTTTTGACACCTGAGAAAGAGGTGGACAACTCAGTGCAGAGGAGTAGACTGTTCAGGATGTCTTGCACCGCTAAGGACAGAAAATGCAAGGTCATCATTGACAGTGGGAGCACTGATAATCTCGTTGCAGCTGAGATGGTCGAAAAGATGGAGCTGGAAACAACTAAGCACCCGAGTCCATATAAGGTCTCGTGGCTACAAAAAGGACATCGGGTAAGTGTCACTAAACAGTGCTTAGTTAAATTTAAAATTGGGAATTATCATGACGAGATTTTGTGTGACGTCATTCCCATGGATGTATGCCACATACTGCTAGGTAGACCATGGCAGTATGATAGAAATGTTGTTCATGATGGGAGGATGAACACATACACCTTGGAGAAGGATGGGAGACTCCATAAGTTGCTTCCGATAAAAGATAAATACCAGGAAGTAAAGCCAGAAGTTAGCAGCACAATACTCCTCATGAGTGGGAAAGAGCTTCTCACAGAGCTAGAGAAGGATGAAGATCCACAGTTCTTTGTTGTCCGGAAGCCGAGGGTTGTTTTGACAAGCACGAGAGTGGATGACTTGTCGGACGAGATTCAGGAACTGCTTGGAGAGTTCGTTGATATCATCGTGGACGAACTACCTCGTTCGTTGCCACCGATGAGGAGTGTGAGTCACCATATTGACCTCATACCCAGAGCAAGTTTACCAAATAAGGCAGCGCACAGGTTGACACCTCAAGAGAACGAGGAAGTCAAGAGGTAGGTACAGGATCTGCAGGACAAGGGACTAGTGAGAGAGAGTCTGAGTCTGTGTGCCGTTCCAACAGTACTGAGTCCGAAGAAGGATGGAGGCTAGAGAATGTGTACAGACTCCAGGGCGATTAATAAAATCACCATCAAGTACAGGTTTCCACTGCCGAGAATGGACGACTTGATGGATTACCTGAGCGGGGAAAATTATTTTTTCAAGATTGATCTCAAGAGCGGATATCATCAGATCCGGATGAGAGAGGGAGATGAATGGAAAACAACATTCAAGACAAACGAGGGTTTGTACGAATGGCTGGTCATGCCATTTGGCTTGACAAATGCACCCAGCACTTTTATGAGGCTGATGAATGAAGTCCTACGGGAGTTCATTGGCAAATTTGTGGTTGTGTACCTGGATGATATACTGATTTTCAGTAAAACCAGGGAAGAACACTTGAGGCATTTGGCCATTGTGATGAAAAGACTGCAGGAGGAGAAACTGCTGATAAATTTGAAGAAATGTTCCTTGATGCAGACATAACTCATTTATTTGGGTTTTGTAATTTCGGCTAATGAATTGAAGATGGATCCTGAGAAAGTGAACGTAATCAGGAATTGGCCATCGCCGAGAAATGTTTTCGAGGTATGGAGCTTCCATGGATTGGCAAGCTTCTACAGGAAATTTATCCGGAATTTCAGTGGAATCAGTGCCGCAATGATGGACACTGTGAAAAAGCGGCATAAAGTTTTCCAGTGGACAGTCGAGGCTGAGAGAAGCTTCAATCTGTTGAAGCGGAAGATAACTGAGCAGCCAATATTGGTGCTGCCAGATTTTCGGAAAACCTTCCAGGTGAAATGTGACGCTAGTGGGTATGCTGTTGGAGGGGTCTTGAGTTAGGATGACAGGCCTATAGCATATTACAGCGAGAAGCTGGATGAGGCCAAACTGAAGTACTCCACATATGATAAAGAATTCTATGCCATTATACAGGCGTTGAAGAAGTGGAGACATTATCTCATACCCAAAGAATTTGTGCTGTATAGCGACAATCATGCATTACAATTCATGAGTCAGCAGGAGAAGCTGAACCAGAAGCATGCGAAGTGGGTGGAATATATGTAGAATTTCACATTCGTGATCAAACACATTTCAGGGACTGCAAACAAGGTGGCTGATGCCTTGAGCAGGAAGTGTCTATTGCTGCAGGAATTCACGGTCAAAACGCTGGGTTTTGAGAACCTGAAGGATATGTATGCAGGTGACGCAGATTTTGGCGAGGCATACGAGGCAGCTGAGAATCCAGTTCTCAGGGATAGGAGTTCGTGGATTGACTACCTGATCCAGGATGGATTGCTTTTCAAAGGCAACCAATTGTGCATTCCAGATTTCTCTATGAGAGAGAATTTGGTAAAAGAAAAACATAGTGGTGGACTAGCAGGTCATTTCGGGCATGACAAAACATTCGCCAAGCTGAGCGAATCATATTTTTGGCCAGGTATGCGTGCAGATGCAAAGCGGTTTGTTGATAGGTGTCGGATATGTCAACACGCGAAGGGCCGAAAGCAGAACACATGGTTCTATCAGCCGTTGCCCATGCCCGAGAGGCCATGGGAGGCAATTAGTATGGATTTTGTTCTGGGGTTGCCGAGAACTCAATGGAGAGTTGATTCCATATTCGTGGTGGTGGAAAGGTTTTCGAAGATGGCACATTTCATACTGTTTCATAAGACCAGCGATGCAACCCACATCGCCAACTTGTTTTTTAAAGAGATCGTGCGATTGCATGGATTGCCGAGAAGCATAGTCTCGGACAGGGATACGAAGTTCATAGGCCATTTTTGGTGGACGCTATGGAAGAAGCTGGGGACTGACTTAGCATTTAGTTCTTCTTACCATCCGCAGAAAGATGGGCAGACCGAAGTAGTCAACAGAAGCTTGGGGGATCTGTTAAGGAGTCTGGTGACTGAGCATCACACCAGTTGGGATCAGATCTTACCACAGGCTGAATTCACGTACAACGATTCAGTGAATCGAAGTACAGGTAAGAGATCGTTTCAGATTTTGTATGGGACACAGCCGAGGGGAGTATCTGAGCTCAAGGAGTCAGAACAGGCTGATACTAGCAGCGTGAGGGCTGAGGAATTCGCTGAGGCAATGCAGGAACTTCACGTGGAGGTGAAGCAGCGGTTGCAGAAATCGAATCAGGAGTACAAGCGCAGAGCCGACCAGAGGAAGAGGCACCTTCAGTTCGAAGTTGGAGACATGGTTCTGGCGCACCTGAGGAAGGAAAGGTTCCCAAGGGGAACATACAACAAGCTCAAGATGAAGAAGATTGGACTGTGCCGAATCCTGAGGAAATTTGGCGAGAATTCATATGAGCTTGAGTTGCCAGAGGGCATCGGGATATCTCCGATTTTCAAAATTTCGGATTTATACCCATATAAAGTCGAAGATGCAGGAGCTGGAAATGTTGAGGAACCAGTGGTCCAGTGGTAGAAGAAGATGCCAATAGCAGAAAATCCGCAGATCGAATGTATATTAGACAAACGAGTAGGCCGGAAGACCAGGAGAAAGCAGTATTTTGAGTACATGGTGAAGTGGAAGAATCACCCAGTGGAGGATGCCAGCTGGGAAACCGAGGTGGTAATACAGAAACACGGGCACACTGTGCAGGATCTCATGGACAGGAGCCCATGAAATCTTTTGAGCCGAGGAGTATGATGCAGGAGCATCGCTCACTCATCAAGCAAGCCAGCGCGTGGAGGCAAAGGAACAGCTGGACAGCGCCAACATTAAAATTTTGAAACATTGTAATATGGCTGCGCCCAACATTAATACGTTGATGTGATGAAGTGCACTTTGTATATGTAACGGACCTTGAGCAGATAAGCTCTCGTCCTTAGGTAGATGAGGCATTTATTTAGTTTTAATGCAGGTAGATAGGAATTAACTGTAGATTAGACAGTCACCTTTCGAGAGGGAAAACAGAGTATAGACACCCTCTCTTGTATCATTGTAAAGGTAGTATTCATTCAGAATTAGCATAGAGAGAAAGAGGGAGCAGAGCAGAGAGCTTGTGTAGAAACTCCATGTACAGATATTGAATTAATAGAAAAACTCGATTCAATTCCATGGATGTGTTTGATCTCTGCGTGTTGTTGATATTATGTCTTTGCATGTTTGCTTCCTTTTATGCTTATATTTTATATGCTGCATATGTGATTGCGTATCAGTTTCGTAACCTGAGGGAATGAATTTCAATTGTTCCTCTGCTTAGGCTAGGAGATTCCCGCATCGAGTGTAGTCGAATACCTCTGCATAGAGTGCGTTGAGGAGGCTAAGTAGTTGGACTTTTGTTCTCTTTTACCCAGAGTCATGTTGAGTTGTTCGAGCCTTGCAGGTGAGTGCAGGTTGGACGTGGAGTCTCAGTAGCAAGTCTGAGAAGGGAAGGCGAGGCTGTTGCGAGCGTGAAAGCACAGGACCCGGAAGAACAACAACACTTGGAGAGTGGTTGAAGGTTGAAGAGTGCGCAGAGTGCGTGAAAGTTCTCTGAAGGAGTCAAAGGAACAAAGCTTAGGAGGGATAGCGCCTTTGTTTTCAGTTGCCTTGGACAAGGTGGCGAAGAAAGGATTCATTCAGAGAGGAAGAGGAGCGATGACTTGAATTGTCGAAGAGAATCCCGAAGATCGTAACCTGACTGTGGGTCAGATATATCGGGAGTTCACGAGGGAAGATCCCTGTTTCTCATAGAACGAGGTTACGAGAACGCGAAATACGACGTCCCGGAAATGTCTTGCATGGGGTATGTTGAAATCGGAGGAGGTGACAGGTGACCTCAAAATATTGGATCTCGGGGGTTGGAGGCCTCAAGTCTGATCTCGGGAGTGACGAGAGCGCGAGGTCGCGAGATTCAGAGTCTCGGCATCTCGGCACTTCGGGTCTCGGAGGTTGAAGACCCGAAGGTACAGAAACGCTAGTCGCGAGTCGTGATAGCCCGAGGTTCCGACATACCGAGAGAAAGTCAACATTGACCAGAAGCATCGGGTCTCAGAATCCGAGAGTCCAGTTCCCCGTTGTGGAATTCGCGAAGTCACGAGAGCCGATCCTTCATTAACTAAGGAAGGGAGGATCGCCGGAAGTATCCTGTGGGAACAAAGACTCCCGAGGGGAGTTGGAAGAGTTTGACTCTTCAGGCCATGTGTTAAGGAGGTCCTGGTGGGGCGACCGTCCGCTGAGGGGCAGGTTGACGCCAATTATTATCCCTTGATTATGTTTACAGGTCAGTCACCATTATTTATTTATGCTTACATAAGGAATACACAGGATTATAATGACACGTTCTTTTGACCTGTAGTTATTGGAACCAAAATGGCATTGGATGTGGGGTACAAAGTGTTGTTCTTGATAATAACTCAACTGCCTTGGGGCTTTGAAATATTCGACTACATGGTTACCCGGTCTTTGCAGGTATATATCCACATTTTATTAATAAATCATTCATTGAATTTCTTTCAGAATGATGGCCAAACTGCCATCTAAGATTAATAAAAAAATATCTTTTGATTGCAGACGTTTTGAAACATTTCAAAGATCAAAATGGGCAGTTTGCATGCTCTCCCAGTGAGACAGAGGGAGATATGAGAAGCATTGTCAATTTATATCGGGCTTCCCTCATTGCCTTTCCCGGTGAGAAAGTCATGGAAGAGGCTGAAATCTTCTCCACAAAATATTTGAACGAACCTTTTCAAAAGATATTGGTCTCCAGTCTTTGACGAGAGGTGAGGACTATTAATATTACATATTTGCTTATTCACACATAGACCACTTTTGTTGGTTTCTTTATGTGTTTTATTGTTTCAAGTTGCATACAGGGGACGTTCTGGAACAAGGTTGGCACATAAATTTGCCACAATTGGAAGCAAGGAATTTCATTGATGTCTTTGGACACGACACTCATAATACGTACAACTAGTACCATCCTTTCATAGCTTTGTATTTCAGTCACATTGACACCTCCTCTTTCATTTATAAGTATTTTGAATGGATATGTTTCTTTGTGTTCAGGAAATCATATATGAAGACAGAGAAACTTCTAGAACTTGCAAAACTAGATTTCAACATCTTTCAATCCTTACAAAAGGGAGAGTTAGATTGTCTCTTGAGGTGATGTCATGTGTTTCATTGAATATATTCCTTAAGTCGATTTTAGTAGTACAATAAAGTAAATTCCATTAAATTTGTATGTGTAGATGGTGGAAAGATTCGGGTTCTCGTCATATGACCTTCACTCGACATCGTCATGTGGAATACTACACTTGGGCTTCTTCCATTGCGTTTGAGCCTCACCATTCTGCATTCATACTTGCCTTTGCAAAAGCGAGTCATGTTATCATGATTCTCGATGATATGTACAACCTCTTTGGAACAGTTGACGAGCTCAAACTCTTCATAACAACAATTAAGAGGAGGTGTTGATCAATCCAAAGAATTTTTGAAGAATATCTTTGTGCTTATCCACTAACCGATTTGAAAAATATTTGTGTGTATAATGACCAGATGGGATCCGTCCGTGATAGAATGCCTTCCAGAATATATGAAAGGAGTGTACAGGATACTTTACGACACCATAAATGAAATGTATCGAGAGGTAGAGAAGTCTCAAGGAAGAGACATGCTCGACTATGCTCAACAGGCTGTATGGACATTGACATTTCATGCAACAAATATTTCTTCTGACAATGATAAATTGGCCACTAGGTAGTGATTATTGAATTTTCTTGTGTGTGCAGTGGGAGGATTTATTTGATTCGTATATGAAAGAATCAAACTAGACCACCATTGATTATCTGCCAACGTTTGAGGAGTACTACGAGAACGAGAAAGTTATCTTTGCTCATCAAGTAGCGGCATTGCAACCCATGCTCACAATGGACATTCCCTTTCTTTCTCACATCGTCAAGGAAGTTGACTTTTCATTGAAGCTCAATGAATTGGCATGTGTTGTCCTTCGATTACGAGGTGATACACGGTGCTACAAGGTACTCCCTATCAAAAACAATTGTAAGAAATTTTTATTGCATGTTGCCATTCATTTTTGGTTTTGATTTTAAATGGGATGATGATGGTATTGGCATGGTGAATGCAGGTGGATAGGGCCTGTGGAGAAGAAGCTTCTAGTATATCTTGTTACATGAAAGTCAATCCTAGAGCAATAGAGGAAGATGCTCTCAATCATATCAACGCCATGATCAGTGATGTAATTAAACAATTAAATTGGGAGCTTCTGAAACCAGACGACAATGTTCCCATGTGTTGCAAGAAACCTTCTTTTGACATCAATAGACTTTTCCATCATGGGTACAAATATAGATATGGCTACAACATTTCCAACATTGAAATAAAGATTTTTGTAATAAGAAACCTCCTTCAACCCGTGCCTTTCTAGTCACATCTCAAATATACAAGAAGTTGTTTCTTTGTTTAAGTGTGTTAGTTTCATGGTGCTCTTGGATTAGTTTAATGAGGATATTCATTATGGATATTTTTCTCTTTTAAATGTTTCAAATATGAGAAAATAATTTGTTTCAATCAAATTAATATTTATAGAAAATGTGTAACATTTCAACTCATTTTTATCAATAATTGTCATTCAAATTATTATCTTTAATTTTAATAAACATTTTCTCTTAATTTTAATAAACATTTTCTCTTTTAAATATTTTTAATATGAGAAAATAATTTATTTCAACCAAATTAATATTTCAACTATTTTTTATTAATAATATAATTGTCATTCAAATTATTATCTTTAATTTTAAAAATTAAACATAGAAGATTAAATATTATTATAAAGATATAAGATTAAATATCATTATGTCAAGTCTCACAATATCAATACAAATTGTTCTAAATGTGTGGTAGGTAATACTCATATAAAAAACAAAAGCATATATTTTCACAACAATTTTAATTTATTTTTTAAATATTTAATTATAGTTTTCTATTACTGCAAAAAAATATGCATTTACTTTCAATCAATAAATTGAAGCAAAGAGTACATATTATTTTCTTTTCATTATTTTGTGTTAGTTTACAAACCACAAACACTCTATTTTGGACAGTTAGCATGTTTTTTTTTTTACAATTCTAGTATACATGTTGTATATTCAAGTTAATGCTTTTCTTTTATAACACATTACAACAATTAGCTAATTGATTATGATGATTTTTTTTAACAGATAAAGTTATGGATTCTATTAAAAAGCAGTGGTTACCAGTGGCACATGTACATCATGAATTTCTTCCATCCCTTGACTTCTGAGGACAACATATTTCTAATAAGCCAACAATGCTAGGGGATATTGAAACTTTGGGTATTTCCATTGATACACAAGGTCCCTTTGCTCAATCAGGTTTCTTTGTTAGCTACTTTATCTCCTTCTCCATTCATATCCCGCAAAACATGAAAGAATTTGATTTTGTGAAAGGCAGGGAGTAAAATCATGATTTTTCAGATTAGTTGTTAGAGCCTCATGTTGTGGGGGAGGGAATGGGTGTTTAAATCTTGGATGATCACACAGGAGTCTCCAAAAACAATAACCTATTTAACTTTCATAGCCAAACTTGATAGATTCCTTGCCAAAGTGCGAGAGCTTCAACGATATTGTCGGTGTCATATCCAATTCCCAAAGAGAGATTAAATTCAATTGTTTCATATGGGCTTAGGAGAACCCCACCCCCTCCTGTTTCCCCTGGATTCCCTTTAGAAGTTCCATAAAAAAATAGAGCATGTTAATGAAGCGCCTTCCTCCAATTTGAAAAGATAAGAGGGTCCATACGAATTTCCCAAAGATCCAGCTGAGAAGAGTAAGAAGAAATAGCACCAGGGGCCTTTGGGGCTAGGCTCAACATCTAGTATTCTTCATTAGGATGGAGCAAAGACTTATTCTCTGGAAGAGCTCCCTTGAATTCCGACCTTCTTTTCTTCACCTTCCTTCTGAAATTCAGCTTAGATATCCTTTGGTTACCTCAGACACCTATAGATATTCAATATGCTCAAGTGTGATCTAAAAGTAGAGAGCCTTGCCTCTTATTTATACTCTCCAAGTAGCTTCCTGAAAAACATCTTCTAGGTCACTTTGCCCACTTTCCTTATTTTAGGGTTAACCCACTTCTAATTTCTACATTAAATTTATGATTTAAATAATTTATTTTGTATTCACTTTGAATTATAGTACACTCATCACTTCACTTTATTATTTACCTTCTAAAATCTCTTAAACCACTTTGACTACTTTGACCTTATGGGGCTTCTAGATGACATATGAGGGTCCTCCAACTTTGTAAGGCCATACTTGTCAAACCGTGACGAGTTATGTGACGTTCCACATACCACCAGAAATGGAATGACATGTACTATCCATATCGAATATTATTACCTGCAAATATATCAAAACTCATACCATTATCCATCAAACAAACTTGAGTCCATTACCCAAACCTAGGTTCTCCAACTTCTTATGGTCATAACTCTCTAACCGTGAGAAGTTATGTGACGTTCCACATACCACCAGAAATGGCATGACAAGCACTATCCATATAGGATAGTTTCACTAACAAATTCATTGACCTTCATCTCATTATTTCACAAATAATTACTATTCTCTAACCATACTTCTAAGATAACTCAATCCGCAAAGCGTCTTCCCGTGAAGGCTTTCACCATAAGGGGACCACTTTGGAGTTCATCCTTTGTGATATTGGGCTTTCTTCAAGGGTTGAAATCAATGACAACGAACCTTAATCAACAATATCCCGCTTTGGCATTGATGGAAAAACTCTGATGCAAAACTGAAATTATGTCATGCAATACTGAAGTCATATCACTCATGCTCCCCCTAGAAACATGCCCCTATCATCTGCATCTCTATGACCATTTCTGCCCCTAGAACCATGCCTTTGTCCTCTACATCTGATGAATCTCTCCCCCTTTGTCATCAATGGAAAAGGTATCTTTCCATCCAGAGTTTCTCCCCCTGACTGAATTGTCCTCTTTACAGTGCTTCCTCGTGTACATATAAGACATATAAGATAAGCATTCAAAATAATTCATTTTAGAGTAGAAATAACTATGTGTATCTGGTGAAGATACTCAAAGGATTCCCATGGAAGTGGTTTTGTAAATATGTCTTCCACTTTTTCTTTTGTGCCCACATACTCAACTCTGATGTTCTTTTCTTCAACCTTCTCTCGTAGAAAGTGATACTTGATTGGAATGTGCTTCGTCTTGGAGTGCATCACCGGGTTCTTTGAGATACTTATGGCACTTGTATTATCATAATAGATTGGAATGGGCTCATCATACTAAACATGTATATCTGTCAGAGTTTGTTTCATTCAAAGAACATGTTTACAACATGATGTTGTTGAAATATATCTTCCTTGGTTGTAGATTAAGATACTAATGATTGTTTATTGCTTATCCATGATACTAAACACTCACCCAAGTAGAACGTTTCTCCACTGGTGCTTCGTCGGTCATCAATACAACCTACCCAATCTGCATCTGTGTAGGTAATAAGTGATAGATCCTTTCCTTTTGGATACCATAATCCTAACTCTTATGTTCCTTTGAAATATCTAAAAATCCTCTTCACTGCTCATACATGTGATTGCTTTGGTACTGCTTTAAATTGTGCCACCTGTCCAACTTCCTGCATTACATCTGGTCTGAATGTTGTCACAAATAGTAGGTTTCCAATCATTGACTTGTATTTCCTCTGATATGTAGACTGTTAGAAACAAATGTAGAAACAAAACACAGAAGACACACAATACAAGAGAGACATAGATTTACGTGGTTCACCCAGTGTGGGCTACGTCCACCAGAGAAATTGCCAGGTCCTTCCTTTATTATTATCCAACAAATGAAGGGATACAAC
>ML796989.1:355277-377459 GCA_009831015.1 Picea engelmannii
ATAATGTGTTCCAAGAAGAACTATACCTATGAAAGAACAAACAAGATGAAAAGAAGGTATCATTAGATATTACACATGAAAGAATGAAATATATCATGTGAAAGCTATTACAAGATAAGATGAAATCATAATCAATCTTGAAGAGACTTAGAAATCAGACATCAAGAGAAATTGGAGAAAGACTTATGACAACAACTAAGACAGAAGCGTGGACTCTGTTAGACAAAGAAAGCCAAGTATATATTGCAGAAGACAATAATGACGTAGATGGAAGTATGGACTCTATCAGATGGAGGGAGCCGATTATATGCACTCTTACATGAAGCAAGGATTAGGAGGGAGCTAATCCTATGATCCATTGAAGATGATGAAATGTATATATCCATGGTAGTAGCCATGAAAGACAGTACATGTTCAACTCAACCACAGAAGAAGACCTCTTTGAAGAAAATCCTTAAATTATTCCTGGTTGTCCATCCATATCCGTGAACCTATGATGAAAGGAAGAAGTGGAATCTCTAGAACATGGAGTCTCCATGAACCCAAGAGATAATGAAAAACATGAAGAATAACATGAAGATTCCAAGAAAGAAAGAAAGGCCAGAACAACCAGTCATTACATCAATAATCACAAGATTACCAAGCCTGATATGAAAGCAATCAAGCAAAAGAACTGAAACTCATGATGAAGAACAATGTATGGAAGACTTATGAATGAAAGCATTGTGAGATCCAAAACTAGAGGTTCTCTCATATGGAGGGAGAAGACTATGATGATTACTTGTTCTAGTACACTAGACATATCACTACATGAGTCATTATATCATCCACAACATCCATGAGTTGGAATTCTACATTAGATAAATGCAAAGAATGTTCTCCAGAGAAATTGAATAAAGAGTGTATGAAGAGCAATCTCAAGACTTTGAGACATACCAGAAAGAGACTCCTGTATGCAGATAAGAAGAAGACAACTTGGTGGAGAACCTCAAGTGCACAATAAAATCGTGGTGAAGATTTCCTATAACATCAAGATGACTACTCAGAAGATCATATCTCATAATGACAGAAGAAGTGCCACATGGATATGTTCTAGTTCTCCAACTATGACATACTCTATTGTTTAGATATACATGAAGCCTTCACAGTATTCCAGACTAAAGAACATTTGAAATCAATCATTACATTATCCATGATGAAGTCCAGAAAGGAGAGGTAAAGCTCGAGTATATTCCCACTGATGAGAAGACAACAAATATTCTGACAAAACCTCTATCCAGAATCAAGTTTGTATATTTCCGAGAGAAGATGGGGATCGGGAAGATTCTCCAAGCTAAGAGAAGGTACGGAAAAATATTTTTGAAAAACATTTATTTTTGTAATTTAAGTAACTCTCCAGTTAGGAGGGAGAATTTATATTTGCAATTGAAAAATAGTCTAGATTGGACAGATGCTTTCCTGTTCGGAAAGTGGACTGATATTTCTGACGGACAGTGACTTCCAATTGTAGTTAACATGGGAGGCAGACTGATTGTTGAGTATCATAGACATCGAATTCTAATTGTGGTTAACATGGGGAGTGGTCTAGGACAGTCATTTTTCTTGGCAGTCACTCTGAGTAGTGGTCAAGTAGAATGGTTTACCTCATCGGGCAGTCATTCTTTCGAAGTTCACAGTTGTGAGCAATTTTGAAGAATGGTCAGTTTTGGAGGTTGATGCAGGACAGACATTCCTTAGGGAAGACTCATTCTCTCCAGGTTACACTATTTTTAGTGTCAGAGGAATGGGCTAGGGTGGGGAATAGTCTAGGCTCACCAATCAGGGACAGTCATTCCTTAGGGTTTATACATTCTTTCCAGGGTGCACTTTAATTAGTGTAGGAGGAATGGCCCAGGGTGAGGAATGGTCCAAACATTTCTTAGGGTTTATACATTCTATCCAGGGTGCACTTTAATTAGTGTAGGAAGAATGGCCCAGGGTGAGAAATGGTTCAGGCTCAGAAATCAGAAATAATCCTTCTTCCTTGTTTGTGAAGAATATGGAAGATAGCCCATTGTTGATGAGGGAAGATATTCTTTCAGATCTCACAAACGTGAGTGAAATATTGGCCCAAAGGATTCATTTTATCTTTAACAATATTTTTCTATGCAGGATGGCATCAGATGATTGTTATGGAGACTACCTGTCTCCAGACAGTAGACATATACTACTGTGGTGGATATGTTCCATTGTTTGTGAGGAAGATATTCTTTCAGAGCTCACAGATGTGAGTGAAAGATTGGCCCAGGCAAATCTGTTTATATCATAACATTGTCTCTATGCAGGATGCTATCAGATGTTTGTTATGAAGATTGTATGATAGTAGATGAGGACTATTGTGGTGAATATGTTTCACTGTTCGCAACCATACGTTGTTGATCAAGTACTTGTGTGTTACTTGATGTGGTAGTGAACCACTGGATTGTAGTTATGTACTACTATGAATAGACACAGTTGTGCTCTATCCTTGTTCTAATTGCCTTGAAGACTATCATTAGTTTATTGGAGATAATGATCATCTAGATGGATGATGAACAAATATTTTCCAGACGAAAAATAGTTCAGAACCTTTAATCCTCTTGTATAACTGTATGGTAAGAGTGACTTATCCAACATCATATCTAATTACTCAGATGAAGTATGGTTTCGAGAGTTTATGCAGCTGATGGTGATGGTGATGCTCATGATCTAATCATGAAATAGTCTATATGACTATATTGATGCTACCGGGTAAATGGTATGTTTTTGTGCTCAATTCCATTACCTGTAAATACCTCTCTATCTACGAGGGAGTGTTAATATTATGGTAGTTGCGGGAGGTATTTACCTCCACATGTGAACCTGACAAGAATAGAAGACTCCAAGAAGCAAGAGAAACCCTAATGAGTTGGCTAATAACCCTATAAGCCTTGTCGGCTCAAGAAGAAAATTTATATTAGGTTATTAGCCTCGAGGAGAAGAAGTCGGCCAGAAATAATAATAATATACTGAATAAACACTTATCCAAAAGGAGAATTCAGACCCAACAAAACTAGCAGAACTACTATAAATACAGGGCACTAGTTCTCATTTGCAGCATCTTAGAATTGCAGTTTTCCCAGTTGGTGCGCACTGCAGTTGCAGTCTTGTGTGCAAGTTTGGAGGAGGGTTGTAGGTGCAGCTGCAGCAACAACTAGTTTCAGTATTGGGTTGAATATCTCTTGGATAGGGTTTAGACTATCTAATCATCTTTTTTTGATACACCATCCTTGGGGAAAGATGTGCTACTCTTTGTTTGGCTATCTAGGGTAGGGTTTTCTTCCGAAGGAATTCTTAGTCAAGGTTAAGGTGCTCGGAGGGAAGCTTCGGCCTATGGTTGGGTGATGAGGGTATCGTCAATGGTAAAACGAGCACACCATCTTCTATATTCTAACAGATTTCTCAGCACATTCTGGTCGAGCCTCTGGTCACTACTGGACACCAAGCTCACCAAATCCATGGTCTTCCACACCCAGACAGATGGCAAACCAAGGTTGTAAATCGAATGATTGTGCATATCCTTCGCATGTATAATACAAAGCACCCTTGCACATGGGATGAGAGCCTTCCCTATGTCCAACATAGCTACAACCGAGCCTTGCATAGCTCAACCAACCACAACCCATTTCAAGTGGGGTTAGGATTCCAACCATTGGGTCCCATAGATATCTCACTTCCCCTTGCAGTCACCTTGACTTACTCATCTCCTGCTCCAACTGAAGCTAACAAATCCACCCAATTCATTGAGCGGATCCTTTCCAATGGGCTATCACATGCCTAAAACGGAGATCGTATGCAAAAGTTATGACCCCGAGAAGTTGATGTACTAACTTACACAAACGGGGCCCACATGACTTTTGGTGCTTCATCTCCTAGGGTTAGGTTTTTGGATGTGTCAGGTTTTTGGAATTATTGATTATTGTAAAAAGGACTTCATAGCCTCATTGTAACCTTCTTCTGGTGAATGCGTGTTGCCGTCACATCTCTTTTTAGAGATAAGCCACCACCATTCCATCAAGCTTGTTTCCGCTGGATTTTATAGTTTCAGCTTATTTTGTTATTAAGTAGAAAACCATTTTTACTATATCTCTGTTATTTTGTGTTAAGCACCTGTTAATAATCTGTACTCATTTTGTTATGCTCATAAAATATGGATCATTGTTGACCCTTTCGAAAACACCTGCAAAGCAGATGAAGTCTCACCCGAGGTAGAGGAAGGGGTGGTTGCAAGACTCAGGTGTCTGCAACCTTAGCAAGGACACAAATTTGTGATTATACAAATTACTAGAACACTTAGCACCGTTAGTTCCTCAAGATACATTCAATAACCCCTTCGCATATAAGACAAATCTTCGCAACATTCACACTAATCTATAGTATTCAATCACTTAGAAATAGTAAGCTAGATCAAATCCAGTAGATCGACACTAAGCATCTTCATACACATCATATCTAACATTCATACACATCTAGGAGCACAAAGCATAAGAATATCTTCCTACAAATAGGAAAGCACTTAGCAGAGGAAGAAGTAAACACATTGAATCAAAGCACAAAGCATCACACACAGATTTACATGCTTCACCCCCACCCTAGGGCTACATACACAAAATATTCTTCTTTATTATCTTGTTTAAGAAGTTACAACAAAGAGACTCAACAGTCCTCACTCCGCACAGGATAGAAGATCTGCACAACTCACTAGATCCTTCTTCCTTGTGCTTCATCACAAAGCCTTTCACAACCTGCTACAACAACTTGCACTTATCTCTACAAGTCTCTTACAATCATGCACAGAGAATTTACAATCCACATCCAATCACACAGATATAATTACTAGCATTAAGCCATCGACTCTCTTCTACCTTTCCTAGGAATCTATTTATACATACAAAAGTGGGCCTAAGCGTGGGTAAACCCACAAACGGACATCCCTTTCCAATTACATTAACCCAAACCCTAAAAAGGGGCCCAAAAGTGGACCGAGATCCCGTGATCACTGCTTCGTCTTGCGTGCTTCCTTCAATAGGGCGTCAAAGTCCCCAAAACATTCAAATATGACCAAGTATCTCCCACAACTTGGTCAAGGGCCAAAAGGCCCCCAACACTCACTTGTGACTCGTCCTGAGTCACTCATGTCTGATCAATTCTGCTTTGAATGCCTTGAGCTTGGCCCAAGCTGCTTCAACCTACTGCATTGCAACCGCTTCTTGCTTGATGAACTCTTGGATGAGTGCGACATTTATCGGCCCTTCTAGGTGTTGCTTTGCTGAATTCATGACATGTTCTAGCTCTGTTCCTTGGTTCTCGATCTCTATAAATAGCTGACATGCCTTATCCTGCAAAGGTAAAGTTGTTGAGTTACTTCCATTACCTTGCTCTGGATTATATGAATCTTCTACTATGTTATGCACTGCTTGGAAGACTGTTTCATTTTCTCTATGGGTGATAGGGCCTTCATATGCACCTATAGCTTTTCGGATTCATTCTTCGCCTCCTGGAGCTATGACTCCAATTTGTGAAATTCAGGATTCTTGGTTAGGTTCTCATGTATCTGCGCACTTCTACTACTTAATTGTTTGCATTCCTCTGTGAGTGCTTTAATCCTTTCTAATGTGCACCAGGAAGTCATTTCTCGTTGGTTGTGCTCTTCTTGCGGGGTACTTGGTATGGTTTGAAGATCTAATTCTACGACTCTTTGTTTAATTTGTTGAATAACTTCAGCAAGCTTCATCACTTGGCATTCTAAGGGTTCTTCTGATTTCTGCTCTAAGACGGTCAAAGAGAAAAATTCTCTATTGACTGCTTCTTTGATCTCGATATTCTTTGCAAGCAGATGCTCCTTTTCTTTTTGGATCTTCGCTCTGTCTTCTTCCAATTTTTCTTTGAGAGAATCCCTCTCTTGTTGCGCAACTTAGCACTACTCGATTATTTCCTCCTGTTCTTGCTTTAAGGCTTGGGTGGCCTCCGTGGTTTCTTCATATGTTTTCTGAAGGCATGCTTCGACTGTGGAAACAATCTTGCAGAGTTAAACTGGTTCATCTCCCTCTTATTTTGTTCCTTCTGGCAGGGGTGCAGTGGAGACTGTGAGGCTAGACCAAAGTGCCTGCTGCACTCCTTGGAGCTCTCTCTCAATTTGGTTGAACATTACCTCTTTCTTGGCTTCCTTATTTCTGTTATTTCTTCTATAGCTTCATTCATAGTGGCGAGGAGGAAACTGAAGTCATATGGGGTGAGCGTGGTCTTCATCTTGGTTATAGGGGTTCTAGGTTTCTTTTGGGAGGAAGGTTTCAGAGGTGAAATATTCCTTTTCTTAGACAATTCCTCTTCATCTTCTGGCCTCTGTTTGACTTCTTCATCATTATCATCTTGCTCGAGTGTAATGGATGTTGTCCATACAGATCTGTTGTCTATATCCTGTATTTCGTCATCCTTCTTTGTCTTCATTGTTTTCTTCGTCTTACTGGGCCTAGGTGTATCCTGCGCAACTTCTGGGCTATTGATGTCGGACAATTCTGTGGGGTCTGTTGAAACAAGGAGGTCTGCCAACCATTCCTTGGTGATTTCCTCCAGGTCTTCTTCTACCATCTTATAATAAGACTGTAACTACTCTTTGTTCTCATTAGTGCGTGATGTTATGTAAATGAAGTGGCAGTCTGCGCTGAACTTCATTAAGGGCCTGAACCTGAAGAGGGTATTCGACGGTATCTGAGGCTCAGAATGGATTGTGTGCTTCAACTAATTGTAGTAGGCATGGAATAAGACATTGGATTTCCATTGTTTTCTCATATCATTCAAGTACCATAAGGTACTTTACTCTGCGGCTAAGGGCTCAAAAGGGTCCAGGTCCGGGAAGGTTGCATCTTCCAGTAGCTCTCATACAATGAAATATATAAGTATCAAGAGCCAGCTAAAATGGAATTCATGCCCCTGATCCTGGGATTCTTTGCAGTCGATCTCTAGTTGATTCACCAGGTACTTCGCCCAGTTCATTTGTATTTCCTATGTGCACTTTCGTGTGAGGTCAACTACAAAGACAGATACTTGCCTGGGTCAATTCTTGCGAACGAGATTCCTTGCGATCAGCTGACATGCAAGGTGAACTACGCCATTCTAAATAGAGGCTACCTTATAGCCTTACACTCCTTTCTCAACATCGCTATAAGATTCTTTGATATTTCGAGCAAGAGCGCGGTCTTTGGTCTTTCCAGGATAGTAGTCATGCGGATCAGGGCCCTGCATGCTAAGACTTGTGATCCTATTGATCAATGCTGGATCAACTATGATGTGGTGGTAAAACCATAGGTAAACTTCGTGGTAGCTCACCAGAAGTATATTAACACAATCATTGACTTCTTGGTGACGTCTGAAATGTGGGATCTTCATGACATTCAACGGAGTGGACTGCGCGAGGTTCAAAGTCCATTGCTGAGGGCCGATCTTCGAGTTTTTCCCTTGGTTCTGGTTAGGTACTTCTACGGGGAAAGTGTGTTGTATACTTTATGATCCCCCAAGTTGAAGTCACTAAAATTCAATGCTGCAATCTTGTCTTGATCTGCGTGGACTGCACGTACCCCTTTCGACAGGTACACAGTGACTAGAGTGTACTCAAAGTCTCTAGGCATGCTATCTTTGTTGATTGCACTACTCGGAGGTGGTATGTAAGCAGGTAGGATGGATGGAACCAAACTCACATTGGCCATATCATCTTTATGTTTGGTTTTTCATTCTGCACCGGCTGGGGATGTTCCTTCTTGAGTAGTTGATGGGGAGGCTTGCACTCCTCTTGTCGATGATGCATGTAAACCTATAGAAAACCCTCGTTCTGACTTGAATCTTTCAATTCTGAGGCTAGCGAGTACCTCTCTTGTAGATTCTTCGACTGAACTAAATTCATCAAACATACGTGCTTGGAAAGAAAAATTAGTCGGGGTTCAAAATGATCTCAGACACTGTACTAGGATGACCAACCAGATTGCAATGACCACTGTATACAACTACTATTCAGTTGGATTCTAATTCTCAGTTGGAAAAAGTGTTCTTCATGCATGGCACGACAAACTAAATAATAAATTCGACAACGATATGCTTGCAATGGGCATGAAGCTTCCATTAACCTTGATCTGTCCGTTATGGTGTGGTCCAACAGTCTAGTGATGATCCTTTAATGCTTTTCTATCTGTTCGGGGAGGAATTCAAATAGGTATATTGGTCCAACGGATATATCAATTTGTTGTGGCGAAGTTCCATAGGTCGTTGTTCTAATATCTCGATGAAGCTCCCATTCTACAAGTTTTCTTTCTTCGATGTTCTATCTGGAATCTCCTGCAACTTTTCAATCTTTTCCTTCTTCTTACTTAACTTTCTAGATTTCTTTGCAGTGAGCTTCCTCTCAATAGTTCTTTTCTTGTTTTGGCTCTTATTTTCCTTGGATATAGTTACTTTGTGCTACTGAGGTTCTTTCTTAGGGTTCAAGTATAACATCTCGTCTTTATCTGAGATAGAAACTTCAGTCTTATATGAGTCCTCTGGTGTTTTGATAATTTTGACATCTGGGTTCCTAGTGTGATATAGCTTCAATCTGTTCTCTTGTTCTTCAATCAACTGCACAATCCTTATGGTCTGTTGTTCTAAAACTTTTTCTTCTTCCTTCTTTCTGGCTTGATATCTTTCAATCCAAGGATTTCCAAGTAACATAGTAAATGAGGCGTTTTCCTCAATAAATTTGATAATCTCAAAATATTATTCTGTTGAAGTTCCATTAGCATTCATAGATATCTAATTGATCCTTCCGCATAGGTTCACTGGTTTCCCTCTGAATGAACCTATTCCACTCAGTGAAGGGGTCATAACAGGACTCCCTATAGCTTCAAAAGTTCTTTCCGTCATAACATTCACCTGTGTTTCCTCATCTAGAACATAGTCAATGTCGAAGTCTCCTATTCTTACCTCGATGCATTCTTTCTTGTTAAATACCTCTGATAATCTAACATGTTGGTGATCATTGAAGGTGTCTTGTATCTGTAGTAACATCTTGTCTGATTCTCTCTGGGGTTCTTTTATTTCTGGATATGCCTTAGGGTTTTCTTCTTTCAGATTCATGCCTTCAATTTTAGCAATCATTCTAGGGAAATCTAATACTTCATGGTCCAAAGCTTTGCAATAGAGACAACTAGGTCTTCCACCAGGGCATTCCTTAGTAAGATGTCTCGGACTTCTACAACTATAACAGAGGGTTAATCCTCTCTTTCTTTTAAATGATCCCCAACCTCTTTTGTACTGCGCACTAGGGTTATGGTAGCTAGCCTGCAAAAATTTCTTTCAAGGATCCTGCATCTGCTTGTTAGTCCAAACATTCTTTCTATGCATAGGTATAACATATCTATCAGATCTATTCATATCAAACTTTCAATCATCTATCAGAGCCCTAGTTTCCAAGCTAGAACATAATCTATCAAACATACCTAGATCCATACTAAAAAAAATTCACTTATTTTACTTTTGCAGAGCACAAAGCTTCTAGATATAAAACCTTTTGACTATTCTTACCTTTATCAGAGAACAAAGCTTACAGATCTTACCTCTTTTCTCCAGATCTGACCTTTCTTTATTGGCACAAAGATTCACAGGTTAAGTAGAACACTGCGTACTAGGGCAATAGATATAGGCACAGAGATTTCATGGTTTCTAGATCGAATCTTTGCACAAATATTTTCTTTCTTAGTTCCCAACAATCACAATTCTGGTCACCACAACAGAACCATTTGTTGGCACAGGGGCAGACCCAGGGTTCAACGCTATAAGAGCGCACCATCAAATCTCTAACTATCGGCCCTTTCGACAACACCTACGAAGAAGATGAAGTCTCACCCAAGGTAGAGGCAGGGGTGGTTGCAAGGCTCAGGTGTCTACAACCTTAGCTGGGAAACATATCTGTGATTATACAGCTTACTAGAACCCTTAACACCGTTAGTTCCTCAAGATACATTCAATAACCACTTCACTTATAAGACAGAGCTTCGCAGAATTCACACTAATCTATAGTATTCAATCACTTAGCAACAGTAAGCTAGATCAAATCCAGTAGATCAGCACTAAGCATCTTCATACACATCATATCTAACATTCATACACATCTAGGAGCACAAAGCATAAGCAGATATTCCTACAAATATCAGAGATCTTAGCAGAAGAGGAAGTAAACACATTGAATCAAAGAACAAAGCATCACACACAGATTTACGTGGTTCACCCCCACCCTGGGGCTATGTCCACCAACTCTTCTTCTTTATTATCTCGGTCAAGCAGTTACAACACAGAGCCTCAACAATCCTTACTCCGCACAGGACAGAATATCTGCACAGCTCGCTAGATCCTTCTTCCTTGCGCTTTAGCACAAATCCTTTCACAACCTCCTACAACAACTTGCACTTAGCTATGCAAGTCTCTTACAATCATGCATAGAGAATTTGCAATCCACATTCAATTACAAAGATCTAATTACTAGCACTAAGCCATCGACTCTCTTATACCTTGCCTAGAAATCTATTTATACATACAAAACTGGGCCTAAGTGTGGGTAAACCCACGGGCCAAAATCTCTTTCCCATTACATTAACCCAAACCCTAAAAAGGGGCCCAAAAGTGGACCGAGATCCCGTGATCTCTACTTCATCTTGTGCACTTCCTTCGATAGAGCGTCGAAGTCCCAAAATGGTCAAATATGACCAAGTATCTCCCACAACTTGGTCAAGGGCCAACACCGTCCTTAGATTACAGGGTGATACACCGTGCTAAAAGGTACTCCCTATCAAAATCAATTTCAAGACATTTGTATTCCATATTTCCATTGATCTTTAAACTTTAAATGGGATGATGATATTGGCATTGTGAATCTAGGACAACAAGGCCCATGGAGAAGAAGCTTCGTGTATATCTTGTTACATGAAAGACAATCCTGGAGCAACAGAGGAATATGCTCTCAATCATATCAACGCCATGATCAGTGATGTAATTAAAGAATTAAATTGGGAGCTTCTAAAACTAGACGACAATGTTCCCATGTATTGCAAGAAACCTACTTTTGATATCAACAAACTTTTCCATCATGGGTACAAATACTGAGATGGATACAAGATTTCCAACATTGAAATAAAGAGTTTTGTGATAAGAAACCTCCTTGAACCTGTGCCTTTCTAACCACATCTCAAATCTACAAGAAGTTGGTACTTTGTTTAAGTGTGTTAGTTTCATGGTGTTCTTGGATTAGTTCAATGAGGATATTCATTATGGAGATTTTTCTCTTTTCATTTTCTCTTTTAAATATTCAAAATATGAGAAAATAATTTGTTTCAACCAAATTAATATTCAGTTTTGATCGAAAAAGCCACAGTGTAGTCATTAGATTGTCGACGTTTCAGATCCAAATCAGTATCCATCTTCAGGACAAAGAGCCTGGGTTTTAAGAGAAAGGGAAGAGTTGGTATAAATACTGGAAGTGGGAAAGTTTATTAGTGTCGGCTAAGTAGAATTATTTTATTTTAATAGATTTATTTTATAAAATATCACTAGGGTTCATTAAATTCTTGTTTATTAAAGGTTATGATAATTTTAGGGTTTTTTTTTAATTTATAAATAATTATGTTTTGGGGTTTAGTTTGAGGTAAATTAAAATGTTAATTTTAGGGTTAGGTTAATAAGGAGTGATTGTCTAGGGTTTAATATTAGGGTTTATTATGTTAAAAGAAAATTAATGGGTTCTAATAGGTTTAAGGTTGTGTACTAAGGTCTCTAAATAAATTTAATTTTCTAGGGTTTAATTTATAATTAATTAATTTATAGGGTTTAATTTATAATTAATTAATTTAATTATTTTATAAGAAATTACTAGGGTTTATTAAAATATTGTTTATTTAAAGGTTAAGATAGTATATTAATAATATTAGGGTTTCTTATTTGAAAATTAATTATTAGGTTAATATGATAAGAGGTTAAGGTGTGCTTGATAAGGATTTAATATTAGGGTTTATTTTGTTATAAGGTAAAATTTTGGGTTCTAATCCAAAGTTTATTGTTGTTTTTTGTGTAACAGGGGGAGCCAGTTTTCGCTCAATTCTAGTCCACTATCTCTGTTAAGGTTACTAGGGTGTTTACGGATTTCAATGGCTTCTCTAATACGATGTTTGAAGAGGTGATTCTCTTTGGCGAGGATTTTGGTGTCTTCTAGGCGAACATGGTGTCTAGTTTTGATGGAGTGTTCAGCTAGGGCGGAGGTGCGGATGTGTTTGTTCTTAATGTCATCTCCATGTTCTTTTATCCTAACTTGGAAGGAGAGACCGGTTTCACCAATGTAGCATTTACCACATGAGCACTCTATTTTGTAGATTAATTTGCCATTGTGAGGGTTAAGTTTGTCTTTAACGGATCTCGTGCTCTGTTTGATGGTTATAAGGGGTTTGAAGGAGGTTTTAATCTCTTTTTTAATGAGTATTATTGCAATTCTATCAGTTGCTCCTTGGATGTATGGGAGGTAGGCACTTCTATTAGGGTTTTGTTCTTGAGGGGCACTGTGGTTATTGCGGTTTATTTCTAGGGCTTTGTTTATTGCGTTCTTAATGTCTTTTTGTTTATACCCTATGTTTGTAAAAGTCTTGGTAAGGTGATCTGTTTCCTTATCTAGGTGTGTTTCATCATAGATTCTTATGGCTCTAGTGGCCAAGGTTTTTAAGACACCTAGTTTTTGGTTGGGGTGGTGATGGGAATTGGCGTGGAGATAATTCTCAGTGTGAGTCTTTTTTCTATACACCGCATGTCCAAGATCACCATTACTTTTCCATTTGATAAGAACATCTAGGAAGGGGATGCTATCATTCTCTTTGAGTTCCATGGTGAATTTAATATCTTCGGATATGTTGTTTAGGTGTAGAAAGAATTTCTGCAATTCATCTTTGCCATGGGGCCAGAGAACATTTGTATCATCAACATACCTTTTCCACCTTGAGGGTTTTAAGGGAAAGGATTCTAGGGCCTTATTTTCAAAATTCTCCATGAACAAGTTGGAAACAATGGGGGACAGTGGGGAGCCCATTTCTACGCCACTGGTTTGTTCATAGAACTCTCCTTGGTAACTGAAGAAGGTGGAGCGTAGACAGACTTCGGCTAGTTTAGCTGTATCTGGATCGGTGAGTTCATTAACAATTTGGATGGCTTCTTCTAAGGGAATTTTTGTGAAAAGAGAGACTACATCAAAACTTATAAGGGTGTCTTGGGGCCCTACCTTTTCATTTTTGATGATATTGATAAAGTCATTGGAATCTTTGATGAAAGATTCGGTGTGGCCTACTAGGGGGCTGAGGATCTTAGCTACGTGTTTCGCCAGTTCATAGGTTGGTGAACCTATGGTATTCACTATGGGTCTAAGAGGGACGTCTTCTTTGTGAATTTTCGGCAAACTGTATATCCTAGGGGTGATCTCGTTGTTGGGGGTTAGGCGTTTTTTGGTTCTCTCATATAGGTTAGAGCTGTTGATGGCTATCTTGACTTGTTTTATAATTTTCTTGATGGGGTTGGAGTCTAGTTTCCTATAGTTGCCACTCTTGGTTAGGCGTTCTATGATTTTCTTGTTGTATTCATCCATGTTCATAAGAATGGTAGAACCTCCTTTATCCGCTTTGAGAATAGCCAATTTATCATCGTTTCTTAGGTTCTTTAGAGCTGTACGTTCTTCATTATTTAAATTGCTTCATTTTGGACGTTTGGCTTTTCGTAGGATCACTGTGCAGTCTTGTCTGATTGATTCTTTGTCTTCATCACTCAGGTTCTGTATTCCGTCCTCTATGCATTAGATGATGTCTTCCGTGGGGATGAAGTTCGGTGAGACTGCGAAGTTTAGTCCTCTTCCTAGAATGGCCATTTTCGTTTCATTCAGCACGCGCGCAGATAGGTTAACTACATTCTTTGCTTTGGTGTCCGGGCTGTTTCTGTTGTTCAGCAGTCGTTTTTACTTGGAGGCATGTCTGTTTTGTGCCTCTGTGTATTCTTTCTCAGCTTTCATCGTTGCCAGGGCATCCACTATCCTCCACAGTCCGAGAGCCGTGATCTACGCTAGTTTTAGGTGGATTTTCAATGCATTTCTGGATGTGCGTTCAAGAATGCATCTATTCATTTTAATTTCACCTCTAACAATGGATAGTCCCAGTCTGGAGAAGGCCACGTTGTTCCACCTGTTCTTGGTTCTGTGTTGAATCTGTGCGAATTTAGGTAGCATGTTTTCATCTCTGCATTTTTTGAGAAATTCCAGGTCTGCCAGTCTTCTCTTAATTTTAACCCTAAGCTTTTCTAAAAATTGAATTTCGTCCAGAGTCTCCCTACCGTACAGGGAAATGATCTGATGAGTGAGATTGTTGTGGGTGGGATTTTCAGTTTTGATCGGAAAAGCCACAGTGTAGTCATTAGATTGTCGACGTTTCAGATCCAGATCAAGATCCATCTTCAGGACAAAGAGCCTGGGTTTTAAGAGAAAGGGAAGAGTTGGTATAAAAATATGTAACATTTCAACTTATTTTTATTAATAATATAATTGTCATCGAAATTATTATCTTTAATTTTAATAAACATAGAAAATTAAATATTGTTATAAAGAAATAAGATTAAATATCATTATGTCAAGTCTCACAATATCAATACAAATTGTTCTAAATGTGTGGTAGATAATACTCATATAAAAAACAAAAGCATATATTTTCACAACAATTTTAATTTATTTTTTAAATATTTAATTATAGTTTTCTATTACTACCAAAATGCATTTACTTGAAGCAAGAGTACATATAAATATATTTTGATGATTTTCTTTTCATTATTTTGCGTTAGTTTACCAACCACACACACTCTATTTTGGAGAGTTATTATGATTTTGTTTTGACAATTCTAGTATACATGTTGTATACTCAAGCTAATTTGTTCCCCTTGTGACACATTACAACAATTAGTTGATTGATTAGGATGATTGTTTTTAACAGAAACATGTATGGATTGTATTAAAAAACAATGGTAACTATTGGTAAAGGTACATCATGAATTTCTTGCCTTGTTTGTAGAAATAAATTTTAAATGACAAAGAAGGCATCTATCTCCGGTCCTATGATCCAGATTTTATGAGAATAACAAAATGAATACAGATTATTAAAAGATGCTTAACACAAAATAATAGAGATACAATAAAACTGGTTTTCTATTCAATAAGGAAATAAGCCGAAACTGTAAAATGCAGTGGAAAACAAGCTTGCTAGAATGGTGGCGACTTATCTCTGAGAAGAGATGTGTCGACTGGGCTCATTCGCAAGAATATGATTACAATGAGTCTCTGAAGGCCTTTTTACAGTAAACAAGAATGTAAAAAATGTTAGACATCCAAAAACCTAATAAATGTTTTTTTAAATTAATAATGTTTACTATTTTTAATCTATTTTTGTGTTGACATATATATTAAAATCATAAAATACATACCTCTCTTATTTCTGCTATATTGTTTTGTAGCTTAACCATTTATAAAATGAGTTATATGTCACACTAGAGGAGACCGATATCTACGATCTAAAAAACAAAGAAATGGTTTTCATCACGTTAAGACCCTCTTAGCATGCACAACAAAAACGTTGTAATTTGATGGATATGTTGACAATGATAATTTAAAAAAAATATAAAATTAATATTATAAATTTCTAAAAAAATACAAGGGACAAGAAACACATATACCTTATATTTTGTTGGAAAAATAAGATACCACTATTATAAAAAAAATCAAATTTGACATAGTTATTCACAATTTCTATGAATAAAAGTTTTATATTCCAAAAGCTAATATCATTTATCCCATTATTATCAAGAACCCCTTTTAGAATATATGCTAAAGTATGCGTGAGAAAACAAAAATATGTGAAAAATAACCTGTAGAAGTGATTGTACTAAAGTCAATCTTCCACCACTAGATAACCACTTATTTCACCAATTATTTATTTTGGTTTGACTTCATTGGTTTTTCCATACTCATTAGGTTTTAAAGGATACCCTATGTACTTGAAACACCCTGTACTTGACTTAATAATTGAATTTGACTTAATAATTGAATTGATACTTTCTTGAACATCTTCACATCATAAATTAAATTTAGAAAAAAAAGAAACTAACTATTTGAAATCCAAGAAAAAATTTAATTGTAATATTAAAAAACCATAATATTAATATTGATATATATTTTCTTAATGTCCGAAAAACATCACATTAGTATTATTTTTTTATTTTCTTGGTGTCTTACGCCATTCTCGTACATGTGATAAATTGTTTTCACCCAGAAATGGCAACTGTCAAATTTTTCTTTTCCACAATTTCACCAGTAAATGACAATTGTTATTTTTTCTTCCAACGATTTCATGTATATGTAACGCAATTTTAAAATAATATAATTGGTGTATGTAGGCGATACATCGACCTTTCATTTCATCAATAATATGAACAACTTAATAATTGAAACACAAACCTTTCATTTCGCCAATAATTGAAACACCTTGTACTCGACTTAATAATTGAATTGATACTTTCTTGAACATCTTCGCATCCTGGATTAAATTTAGAAAAAAAAGAAACTGACTGTTTGAAATCCAAGAAAATATTTAATTTTAATATTAAAAAACCGTAATATTAATATTGATATATATTTTCTTAATGTCTGAAAAACATCACATTAGCATTATTTGTTTATTTTCTCGGTGTCTTACGCCATAGTCTCGTACATGTGATAAAGTGTTTTCACCCAGAAATGGAAACTGTCAATTTTTTCTTTCATTTCACCAATAATATGAACGCAATTTCACCAATAATATGAACACAATTTCAAAAGCATATAATTTGATCTTTCTCTACATGATTAGGTGATGCTTGAGCAACTGATTCAATGATCTCATTATTTTAAAAGCATATAATTGGTGTATGTAGGCGATACACCAACCTTTCATTTCACCAATAATATGAACGCAATTTCAAAAGCATATAATTTGATCTTGCTCTACATGATTAGGTGATGCTTGAGAAACTAATTAGGTGATCGAACATTTCAGAGAAAAACAACAAAAGATGAGTATCTTGCCTAGGCGTAAAGCTCTATATAAATGGAATGACAGTGACTGGTTTCTACCGTATGGATTTTAGTTCGTTAATTCGAATTCTCCCATAGGACAAAACCTATCATATTATAGCGAGTAGGAATGGATATGTCATCTATCGTCCCGTTGGCCTCCAAATCGTTGATTAGTTATACTGATAAGCTTAATCCTTTCTGTAGAACAATCCCAACTATTGGAACTTTCTGTACAACAATCCCAACTCTTGGAATGTCTAGGCGAGGTAAATCTGCCATGCCTGCCATGAGCATGAGCTCAACCGTATCTGATGAAAGTGTACAAAGGCAATTCTAGTATACATGTTGTATATTCAAGTTAATTCTTTTTTTTTGACAATTCTAGTATACATGTTGTATATTCAAGTTAATGCTTTTTTTTATGACACATTACAACAATTAGCTGATTGATTATGATGTTTTTTTTTTTAACAGAAAAATTTATGGATTCTATTAAAAAGGAGTGGTAACTAGTGGCACATGTACATCATGAATTTCTTGCCTTGTTTGTAGAAACATATTTAAAATGACAAAGAAGGTATTTATTTCCGGTCCTATTTGCTAGATCAACATAGTTAGTTCCAAGGTCATCTTATCATCCCTGCCTTGCGATTTATCCATACATGTACAATCCCTTGACTTCTGAGGACAACATCTTTATAATAAGCCAACAATGCTAGGGGATATTAAAACTTTGGGTATTTCCATTGATACACAAGGTCCCTTTTCTCAGTTGGGTTGCCTTGTTAGCTTATTTATCTCCTTCTCCATTCATATCCCGCAAAATGTGAAAGAATTTGAATTTGTGAAAGGCAGGGAGTAAAATCATGATTTTTCAGATTAGTTGTCAGAGCCTCGTGTTGTGGGGGAGGGAATGGGTGTTTAAAGCTTGGATGATCACACAGGAGTCTCCAAAAAAAATAACCTATTTAAATTTCATATCCAAAACTTGATAGATTCCTTGCCAAAGTGCGAGAGCTTCAACGATATTGTTGGTGTCATCTCCAATTCCCGAAGAGAGAGTAAATTCAGTTGTTTCATCTGGGCTTAGGAGAACCCCACCCCCTCATGCCTCCCCTGGATTCCCTTTAGAAGCTCCATAAAAAAATAGAGCGTGTTAATGAAGTGCCTTCCTCCAATTTGAAAAGTTAAGAGGGTCCATACGGATTTCCCAAAGATCCAGCTGAGAAGAGTAAGAACAAATAGCACCAGGGGCCTTTGGGGCTAGGCTCAACATCCAGTCTTCTTCATTAGGATGGAGCAAAGATTTATTCTCTGGAAAAGCTCCCTTGAATTCCGACCTTCTTTTCTTCACCTTCCTTCTGAAATTCGGCTTAGATATCCTTTGGTTACCTCAGATACCTATAGATATTCAATATGCTCAAGTGTGATCTAAAATTAGAGAGCCTTGCCTCTTATTTATACTCTCCAAGTAGCTTCCTTAAAAACATCTTCTAGGTCACTTTGCCCACTTTCCTTATTTTAGGGTTAACCCACTTCTAATTTCTCCATTAAATTTATTATTTAAATAATTTATTTTGTATTCACTTTCAATTATAGTACACACATCACTTCACTTTATTATTTACCTTCTAAAATCTCTTAAACCACTTTGACTACTTTGACCTTATGGGGATTCTAGATGACATATGAGGGTCCTCTAACTTTGTCAGGCCATACTTGTCAAACCGTGAGGAGTTATGTGACGTTCCACATACCACCAGAAATGGAATGACATGTACTATCCATATAGAATATTATTACCTACAAATATATCAAAACTCATACCATTATCCATCAAAAAAACTTGGGTCCATTACCCAAACCTAGGTTCTCCAACGTCTTATGGTCATAACTCTCTAACCGTGAGGAGTTATGTGACGTTCCACATACCATCGTAAATGGCATGACAAGCACTATCCATATAGGATAGTTTCACTGACAAATTCATTGACCTTCATCTCATTATTTCACAAATAATCATTGTTCTCTAACCATACTTCTAAGATAACTCAATCCGCAAAGCGTCTTCCCGTGAATGCTTTCACCATAAGGGGACCACTTTGGAGTTCATCCTTTTTGCTATTGGGATTTCTTCAAGGGTTGACATCAATGACAACCAACCTTAATCAACAATATCCCCCTTTGGCATTGATGGAAAAACTCTGATGCAAAACTGAAATTATGTCATGCAATACTAAAGTCATATAAGTATGCACAATTTCCAATGGTCTTGTTGAATATTCCTTTGGTTTGAAGCTAGTCTTTGTTTTCTTTCTTTGTTGACAATTCTTGCATAAAGTGTTGGTTGGTTTTGTGATCCGGGGCATTTATTTGACTGCTTCTCTTTTGATGACTTTGAAAAGGTTATCAAAATGTATGTGACCCATTCTTCTATTCAATATCCAACTTTCATCTTCCTTTCCTAGACAAGACTTTTCATTTCCAATTTCACTTAACACATATATGTTGCTTGAAGTTCTTGTAGCTATAGAAATCAATTCTCTTGAACCTTCTTTTCTTATCTCACACTTTTGTGAGTAGAAAGTAACTTTATGACCTTGGTCACACATTTTAGTCACACTTAGAAGATTATGTTTCATATCTTCTACTAGTAGAACATTTTCTGCCTTTGTATTCTTGTTCCCAATTATGACTGTTCCTTTTCCAATGATTTTAGTTGAATCATCATTTCCAAAGGAGACTGATCCATCTCTTTCCTTTCTTAATGTAAGAAACCCGTGTTGATACTGAGAAGGGGGTGAATCAGTATCAAGTACAATTTAAAAAAAAAATCAACTTATACTTAAACCATTCAATTATATCCAAAGAGAAATGAGCAATAATATAAGAGCTACACCAATACACCATGCACAATATATGAGAAATAATCAATAGTTATTGTTCAAGGGAAGTAATGACTTCCAAAGGTAGCTATAGCTTCCAAATATACAGGGAGGGATAAACCTCCAAGAGGAAGATACAATCATCCAATATCAAGAGAGGGTTGACCTCTTCATCCTTGCCCCTTCCTTCGACCCAATAATATATGATAAATAATGAAACTTTACATTAAATCATCACAACCATCACATAGAACCTGATAATGCTTCCTGAGACTTCTTCAACTTATGCAATTCTTCAATTCTTGGAATACTCTGATTCTGTAGAAAATATTACTGAATGTATTCTCTGAAAATTCTCCAAGTTTCACTCCTTGAATCCTCCCCAAAAATATGTTATAAAGAGAATGGTAGACCTTGATTCAATTATGGTTTATTCAAGAGAGATATATTGTACAGAATGAACCTCGCTCAATATTTCACATTATATTCTAAAACTAGCACACACAAAAATATAGTTCGTACTATTTCCAATGAAATTGGTCTCAATTCATTTGGATTATCTATGAAGAAGTTATGACTGTTTTACCCAGAACACATGTTTATTGACTAGCTTCAGGACTAGTCAAAAACCCTATCTTCCACAGAGTGTATCTCCAAAATTATAGCGCATAAGAGATTATTTTTTTACCAAAGGAACCTTGATATGTCTTCTCAATACCATATCAATTTCACCATCTGAATCATTATATAAATAAAGTTATAGGGAAAATGGTAAGATGGTCTGTAAATAACATGCCTTAGAACACATCACCAAAAGACTTCATCGTCCCTTGAAATCTGACTTTCTTTACTTCTGATTTCCTCTTAAATTCAAATTATATATAAAATGAATGTATAATTATATGTATTTATACCATTTATGTCACTTTCTTTTAACATTAGGGCTGACCTAACACTTTCTTATTTTGTAATTCTTTTCTTTAATTGTCTTTAGGGTCGACCTGTATTTCCTTCTTCAATTCACTTTGTCATTTTCAAAAATTCATTTCTCCTCAACCATGAAGATCCACATGACGTGCCAGATACCATTGAAAACAAAATGATGTATACTATCCATCCATGGGTGATGTATCTACATGTGCAATTTCCTTCATGTCCAAATACCTTCATAAATCTTGCGGTCCAAAACCAATGACTATGGTTGACATCAATGAAAACAACCAATCTTCCAACAATCTCACCCTTTGTCATTGATAGAAACAATCATGCTCCCCCTATCATCATGATCCCAATTTCTCTCCCCCTTTTCCAATAATGGAAAAGGGTAGGGCTTCTCCCCTTGAGTTTAATGGCAAAAGGTAACTCTCTTCTTTGGGGCTTCTCCCCCTAAACATGGGGCACTCAATAATACTTCATCCTTATTTTTGGTCTTCGGGAATTTTTATTCCTTGGAATCATTTTGTGTGGCTTCTGTCTTCTCTCTCTTCTTCATGTATAGGATGTATATGTTGTTCGGTCTTCTTGTTGCAGTTGCAACCAATCTTCCTGAGTTATTTTCTCTGATTTTACATTTTCGGGAGTCAAACGTAAGAGTGTATCCTTGATCACATATTTTGTTGACACTGAGGATATTATGCTTCAGATGTTCAACCAATAGGACCTTTCTTGATTTTACATTTTCACTTCCAAGTTTTACAGTTCCTTTTCCAAGTATTTTGGTAGATGAGTCATCTCCAAATGCAACATTTCCACCCTTTTTCTTCAAGCTGACAAATTTTCTTTGATCTCTTGTCATATGATATGAACACCCACTGCCTATGAACCATTCATATTCTTCTTTTAATTCTATAGCAACCAATGTTATTTGACAGTTTTCATTTTGTGGAATTTATTTCCTTTTCCATGTTGTAGTTGGTTTACAGACATTTGGCATACGATTATCTTCCTTCATCTCTCTGCAATATCGTGCTTTGTGACCAAGATTATTGCACTTGTAACATACAATATTTTGATCCATTAATGGGTCAAATGGATTATAATTTTTGTTGATAGGTCTACGAACATTTCCATATCTACTATTTTCACCATTCATGTAGCTTGCATAAT
>ML796989.1:380399-394628 GCA_009831015.1 Picea engelmannii
CTTCTCCTAAAACACCTCAACCTACAAGGTTGACACCTCAACAATTGGAGGAAAGAAAAGCAAAAGGTTTATGCTTTAATTGCGACAACAAGTACAGTAAGGGACATAAGTGTGGTGAGAAGAAATTATTCTACATAGATTGTTAAGAGGAAAAAGAACAAGAACAAGAACCATCTCAACATGAAAACGTAGAAGCAATTTCATCTGAAGAGTTGACTCCCGCGATATACTGTAATGCATTGGCTTGAATTAACACTCCTCAAACCATCAAGATCAAAGGATACATCAAAAAGAAAAAGGTAATAGGTTGGCACACAAATTTACCATGATTGGAAGCAAGGAATTACATCGACGTCTTTGGACAGGACACTCATAATACGTATGACTAGTACCATCCTTTCATAGCTTTGTATTTTAGTTACATTGACACCTCCTCTTTCATTTATAAGTATTTTGAATGGATACTTTTCTTTGTGTTCAGGAAATCATACATAAAGACAGAGAAACTTCTAGAACTTGCAAAACTAGAGTTCAACATCTTTTAATCCTTACAAAACATAGAGTTAGACTATCTATTGAGGTGATGTCGTGTGTTTCATTGAATATCTTCATGAAGTCAATTTTACTAGTAAAATAAAGTAAATTCCATTAAATTGGTATGTATATATGGTGTAAAGATTCAGGTTCACCTCATATGACCTTCACTCGACATCGTCATGTGGAATACTACACTTGGGCTTCTTTCATTGTGTTTGAGCCTCACCATTCTGCATTCAGACTCGCCTTTGCGAAAGTAAGTCATGTTATCATGATTATCGACGATATGTATGACCTCTTTGGAACATTTGACGAGGTCGAACTCTTCACAACAACAATTAAGAGGTGGTGTTGATCAATCCAAAGAATTTTTGAAGAATATCTGTGTGCTTATCCGCTAACTGACTTGACCAATATTTGTGTGTATAATGACCAGATGCGATCCGTTCGCAACATATTTCCTTCCATAATATATGAAATGAGTGTACATGATACTTTATGAAACCATAAATGAAATGTATTGAGAGGTAGATAAGGCTCAAGGAAGAGACACACTCGACTATGCTTGACAAGCTATATGGACATTGACATTTCATGCAACAAATATTTCTTCTGACAACGATAAATTGGCCACTGGGTAGTGATTACTAAATTTGCTTGTGTGTGTAGTGGGAGGATTGTTTTGATTTGTATATGCAAGAAGCGACATCTGGGGCTCAAGTATCGCAATGCTCTACATAGATACATCCAGACCGAAATGGAATATCTGGACATCTCATCCTTGGGCACACCGTACCAATATGCCATCAAAATCGAGCAGAAGCTCAAACAGAAGACACAACAATTTGGGCCTGGGAACCCCTCACAATAAAATCTAGGAAAGGGCAGCCCCAACCCACCAAACAAAGGACAGAGAAAATATGGACAGTATCAGGACAACTAGTACAAGCCACAAGCAAAGAAGGACACTGGAAAGGCAAAGAAAGATACATGGAAGTGGTGCGACTTCCATAAGAGCCCTTGGCATAACACTGCTAACTGTCTCTTAAAGTAGTCACTGGTGGCCGAAGTGAAATCCTCTGAATCAGATGTGGATTCTGACTCCAAGAAAAAACCAGAAAGGGGAAGACAGAGCATTGACGTAGAACCCAGTGCCATTGTTTCTACCACCAAGCTCTAGCCTAGTGAACCAGACGAGCCATAAGAAGGAGAGTGCCTCTTCCATTCACATATGTGGGTAAAAGGCACCCCTTTTCACTTCATCACTGATAGTGGTAGCCAGAAGAACCTCATCTTAGCAAAGTTCGTCAAGCGGTTGGCCCTTCCAACAATGCCGCACCCACAACCCTACACCATTGGATGGCTTCGCCAAGGAAGTGATCTTCGCGTCAGCCAACAGTGTCGACTGTCATACGACATCAAGCCCTTCAAAGACAAGGTACTGTGTGATGTTTCTCCTCTCGAAGTTTGTGATGTTCTTTTGGGCCAACCTTATTTATGGAAATGTCATGTTGTATATGAGTCTAGGCCTCATAGTGTTATTATTTCTTTGAACAGGAAATTGTACAGGATACCAGTAGTCCCACCTAGTGTTATTGTCCCACCTAGTGTTATTTCCTTTTTCTCTGCTAAGAAATGCAGGAAGGTCATCTCTGAAACACTGAAGTTTGTCTTCTTCGTAATTCGCTCTTAGAATAAGAGAAAGATCGCAGCCACATCTAGGGTCTCTGTGGCCAACCTCTCCACACAGCATAAGCAAGTAGATAAGGTCATGGGAAGAATACTTATATATCTTCTCCTCACCTATAGGGGTACCTCTGCACTGCCAGGTCAAGCACCCCATTGATCTGACCCCCGAAGCACCGCTTCCCAATGGGCCATTCTATCATCCCTCTTTGTTAGAGAATAAGGAGATCAAGCGACAGATCCAAGAATTTCTCCACAAGGGGCACATCCACCCCAACTCATCACCTTGTGGGAGCCCGATCATGCTGGTACAGAAGAAAGATGGAACCTAGTGAATCTGTATTGATTACCAGGCTCTGAATAAAATCACTGTCAGAAACCGATACCTGATTCCCTGAATCGATGACCTTCTTGATCAACTCACGGGGTCCAAATACTTTAGTAAGATTGATCTGAAGTATGGCTACCACCAGGTCCTGATAGAATGGACAGATGTATGGAAGACCACTATCAAGTCAAAGGAAGGACTTTTTGAATGGTTGTTCATGCCCTTTGGTTTGACAAATGCTCCAGCCACTTTCATGAGGATGATGGATGATATCATGTGACCATTCACCAATACTTTTGTAGTGGTTTATCTGGATGACATTCTAATTTACAACAAGACTTGGGTCGAACACTTGCAGCATATTCAGTAGGTTCTCCACACCCTATGATAGAAAAAGCTATACGCCAACCTGGAAAAATTCTCCTTCAACATGGACAGGGTCCATTACCTGGGCTACATCATTGATCAGCATGGCGTACATGTGGATCCAACCAAGATCCAAGTCATCCGTGACTGGCCATCCCCAACAACAATCACTGAGCTTCATATCTTCTTGGGACCTGCTAATTTCTACCATAGGTTCGTGTTGGGTTTCTTCCATATTGCATGGGCCCTCAGCCAAATAAACAGGGGTGGTGGTAAGGAAATATTTCGTGGGGTCAATCCCAAAAACAAGCGTTCGATGATTTGAAGCAGTGCTTGTGCTCAACCCCAATACTTTCACTACTAGACCTGCAACATCCCTTTGAGCTTGAGACAAAATATTGAGGCTATGCCATGGGCACCATTCTCACTCAGCACGGCCACCCCGTGGCCTATCATAGTGAGACACTGTCAGATACTGTCCATAAGTACCCTACTTATGAAAACGAAATGTACTCCATTGTGAAAGCATGCCACCAGTGGAGACATTACATTCTTGGGAAGGATATAGTCATCCACACTTATCATAAACCATTGCAGTTCATGCATACATAGGGAAAATTGCATAATGACCACCATCAAAAGTGGTCCACATAGTTGTAGCAATTCCACCTCAACATCAAGTACAAAACAGGAAGCACTAATCGCATCGTTGATTGCCTCAGCAGACCGCCAGTTTCACAAACCATTTTCTCAGATCGGGATAGTAGATTTCTCAGCACATTCTGTTCGAGCCTCTAGTCACTGCTGGACACCAAGCTCACCAAATCCACGATCTTCCACACCCAGACAAATGGCCAAAATGAGGTTGTAAATTGAATGATTGTGCACATCCTTCAGATGTATAATTCAAAGAACCCTCGCACATGGGATGAGAGCCTTCCCTATGTCCAACATAGCTACAACCAATCATTGCATAGCTCAACCAGCCATAGCCCCTTTCAAGTGGGGTTGGGATTCCAATCATTGGGTCCCATAGATATTGCACTTCCCCTTGCAGTCACCTCGACTGACTGATATCTTGCTCCAACTGAAGCTGAAAAATACACCTGGTTCATTGAGCAGATCCAACACATCTGCCAATAGGTTCAGGATATCCTACAGAAGTCCAATGACAAGTACAAACAAATCCATGATCAACATCGGGTGCCTCATAAGTTTCAGGTGGGCGACAAAGTTTGGTTGCACTTGTAGAAAGAACGCCTTACAGAACCCCATTGGAATCTTCGCCCACTCCATTATGGACTGTACACTATCACCAAGGTCATGGGGGATAATTATTTTGAGCTCAACATTCCTCCTTTCCTTGGCCTGCACCCAGTGTTCAATGTGGATCTCCTTCGCCCTTATTTTCCACCATTATTGGGCATCTCAGAAGTAGAAGAACATCTGATACCAATAGATCTCAACCCCAAATGAATACAACAGGAATCTAATGATCATATTGTGGAAATACATATCAAGGGCACTCGACAACAAAGGATCCTGCTTTATCGAGTCGTCAAAGCAGGGCAACTTCTACACCAAGGCAAGTGGCTCACCCCGGGCCAAATTCAACAGAAATTTTCTCATCTAATGGGGGACCTGAATGTGATGGATACCATTTCTTCCTAAGGATGGAGGATTGGTCTATATGGATATCGGTGGCCACCCACCTTTTCCAAGAGGCTCAAAACAGTTTTCTGACAATTTTGGCAATTTACTATTTTTAGCAGTTTTAACTTCTGGGGCCATTTTGAGTGCCTAAATGAAGGTATTTCAGTACCAAGATCCTCAATTATAATCAAAGGAATTATTGATCCCACAAAATGAATCTCCTCGGTGATACCTTTCCAATGGGATATCACACACCTAAAACGAAGATCGTATGAAAAAGTTACGACCCCGGGAAGTTGATGTACTAACTTACCCAAACGAGGCCCACATGACTTTTGGCGCTTCATCTCCTAGGGTTAGGTTTTTGGATGTGTAAGTTTTTTGGCATTCTTTCTTATTGTAAAATGGCCTTTAGAGCCTCATTGTAACCTTCTTCTGTCGAATGCGCGCTGCCATCACATCTCTTCTCAGAGATAAGCCGCCACAATTCCAGCAAGCTTGTTTCTACTGCATTTTACGGTTTCAGCTTATTTCGTTATTGAATAGAAAACCAGTTTTACTGTATCTCTGTTATTTTGTGTTAAGAACCTGTTAATAATCTATACTCAATTCATTATTCTCATAAAATCCGGATCACTACCGGCCCTTTTGGCAACACCTGCGAAGCAGATGAAGTCTCACCCGAGGTAGAGGTAGGGGTGGTTGCAAGACTCAGGTGTCTGCAACCTTAGAAAGGACACAGATTTGTGATTATACAACTTACTAGAACACTAAGCACCATTAGTTCCTCAAGATACATTCAATAACCACTTCTCTTATAAGACAGATCTTTGCAACATTCACACTAATCTATAGTATTCAAGCACTTAGAAATAGTAAGCTAGATAAAATCGAGTAGATCGACACTAAGCATCTTCATACACATCATATATAATATTCATACACATCTAAGAGCACAAAGCATAAGCATATCTTCCTACAAATATAAAATAACTTAGCAGAAGAAGAAGTAAACACATTGAATCAAAGCAAAAAGCATCACACACGGATTTACATGCTTCACCCCCACCCTGGAGATACGTCCACCAACTCTTCTTATTTATTATCTCGGTTAAGAAGTTACAACAAAGAGCCTCAACAATCCTCACTCCGCACAGGAAAATATATCTGTGCAGCTCGCTAGATCCTTCTTCCTTGCGCTTCAGCACAAAGCCTTTCACAACCTCCTACAACAACTTGCACTTAGCTCTGCAAGTCTCTTACAATCATGCACAGAGCATTTACAATCCACATACGATCACAAAGATCAAATTACTAGCATTAAGACATCGACTCTCTTCTACCTTTCCTAGACATCTATTTATACATACAAAAGTGGGCCTAAGTGTGGGTAAACCCACATACCGACATCCCTTTCCCATTACATTAACCCAAACCCTAAAAAGGGGCCCAAAAGTGGACCGAGATCCTGTAATATCTGCTTCATCTTGTGCACTTCCTTTGATAGGGCGTCGAAGTCCCCAAAATGGTCAAATATGACGAAGTATCTCCCACAACTTGGTCAAGGGCCAACAGGCACCCCAACACTCACCTGTGACTCATCCCGAGTCATGCAGGTCTAATCAGTTCTGCCTTGAATGCCTTGAGCTTGGCTCGATATGCTTCGACCTACTACATTGCAACTTCTTCTCGCTCGGAGAACTCCTAGATGAGTGCGACATTCACCGGCCCTTCTAGGTGTTTCTTTGCTAAATTCACAACCAGTTCCATCTTTGTTCCTTTGTTCTCGATCTCTATAAATAGTTGACATGACTTATCCTGCAAAGGTTGAAGTTTTTGAGTTACTTCCATTACCTTGCTCTGGATTATATGGATCTGTTGCTATGCTATGCACTACTTGGAAGACCATTTCATTTTCTCTATGGGTGATATGGCATTCAGATGCACCTGTATTTTTTTGGATTCATGCTTCGCCTCCTGGAGTTGCGACTCCAATTTGTGCAATTCAGGATTCTTGGTTAGGTTCTCATGTATTTTCACACTACTGCTACTTAATTTTTTGCATTCCTCAGTGAGTGATTTAATCCTTTCTACTATGCTCCGGGAAGTCATTTCTCATTTGTCGCTCTCTTCTTGCGGGGTGCTTGGTATGGTTTGAATATCTAATTCTACGACTCTTTGTTGAATTTTATAAATAACTTCAACAAGCTTCAACACTTGGCGTTCTAAGGGTTCTTCGGATTTCTGCTCTAAGACGGTCAAAGAGAAAAATTCTATGTTGACTGCTTCTTCGATCCTGATCTGCTTTGCAAGCAACTTCTCCGTTTCTTTTTGGATCTTCGCTCTGTCTTCTTCCAATTTTTCTTGGAGAACGTCCCTCTCTTGTTGCGCAGCTTGGTGCTGCTCGATGATTTCCTCCTGTGCTTGCTTTAAGGCTTGGGTGGCCTCCTTGGTTTCTTCCTGTGTTTTTCGAAGGTGTGATTCGACTATGGCATCAATCCTGTGGAGTTAAACTGGTTCATCTCCCTCTTATGTTGTTCCTTCTGGTATGGGCGCAATGGAGACTGTGCGACTAGACCAAAGTGCCTGCTGCACTCCTTGGAGATATCTCTCAATTCGGTTGAACGTTGCCTCTTTCTTGGCTTCCTTATGTTCTATTATTTCTTATATAGCCTCATTCATAGTGGCAAGGAGGAAACTGAAGTCATCTGGAGTGAGTGTGGACTTCATCTTGGTTACAGGGGTTCTAGGTTTCTTTCAGGAGAGAAGGTTTCAGAGGTGAAACCTTCCTTTTCTTAGATGATTCCTCTTTGTCTTCTGGTCTCTGTTCGACTTCTTTATCATTACCATATTTCTCGGGTGTAATGGATGCATTCCATACATATCTGTTGTCTATATCTTGTATTTCCTCATCCTTCTTCATCTTCATTGTTTTCTTCATCTCATTGGGCCCAGGTGTATCCTGCGTAGATTCTGGGCTGTTGATGTTGGACAATTCTGCGGGGTCTGCTGAAACAAGGAGTTATGTCAACCATTCCTTGGTGATTTCCTCCAGGTCTTCTTCTTCCAGCTTATAATAATACTGTAACTACTCTTTGTTCTCATCAGTGAGTGATGTTATGTAAATGAAGTGGCAATCCGCCCTGAACTTCATTAAGAGACTGAACCTAAAGAGGGTATTCGGGGGTATCCGAGGCTCGGACTGGACGGCGCGCTTCAACTGATTGTAGTAGGAGTGGAATACGACATTGGATTTCCATTGTTTTCTCATATCATTCGAGTACCATAAGGTACTGAACTCCGTGACTAAGGGATGAAAAGGGTCGAGGTCCGAGAAGGTTGCATCTTCTAGTAGCTCCCATGCAACGAAAGCTATAAGTATCAAGAGCTAGCTAAAATGGAATGCATGCCCCTGATCCTGGGCTTCTTTGCAGTCAATCTCTAGTTGATTCACCAGGTACTTTGCCCAGTTCATCTGTAGTTCCTCCATGCACTTTCTTGCGAGGTCAACTACAAAGACGGATACTTGCGTGGGTCGATTCTTGCGAACGAGCTTCCCTGCGATTAGTTGACATGAAAGGCACACTGCGCCGCTCTAAATAGAGGCTACCTTGTAGCCTCGCACTCCTTTCTCAACATCTCTATAAGATTCTTTGATCTTTCAAGCAAGAGTGCAGTCTGTGGTCTTTCCAGGATAGTAGTCATGGGGATCAGGGCCCTACATGCTAAGACCTGTGATCCTATTGATCAACACTGGATCAACTGTGATGCGGCGGTTCAACCATAGGTATCCTTTGTGGTATCTCACCAAGAGTATCTTAACACATTCATTGACTTCTTGGTGAAGTCTGAAATGTGGGATCTTCATGACGTTCAATAGAGTGGACTGCACGAGGTTCATAGTCCATTACTGAGGGACGATCTTCAAGTTTTTTCCCTTGGTTCTGGTTAGGTACATGTACGGGGCAAGTGTGTTGTAGTCTTTACGATCCCCCGGGTTGAAGTCACTAAACTTCAATGCTCAAATCTTGTCTTGATCTGCACGGACTGCGCTTACCCCTTTCGGTAGGTACATAGTGACTAGAGTGTACTCGAAGTCTCTAGGCATGCTATCTCTTTTGATCGCATTGCTCAGAGGTGGTATGTAAGAAAGTAGGATGGATGGAACCAACCTCTCATTGGCCATATCATCTTTATGTTTGGTTTTGCGTTCTGCATCGGCTGGGGATGTTCCTGCTCAAGCAGTCGACAGGGAGGCTTGCACTCCTCTCATCGATGATGCATGTAAACCTGTAGAAAACCCTCGTTCCGACATGACTCTTTCGGTTTTGAGGCTAGCGAGTACCTCTCTTGTAGATTCTCCGGCTGCACTAAATTCGTCGGACATACGCGCTCGGAAAGAAAAATTAGTCAGCATTCAAAATGATCTCAGATACTGTACTAGGATGACCAACCAGATCGCAATGACCACTGTATACAACTACTATTCGGTGGGATTCTAATTCTTAGTTGGAAAAATTGTTCTTCGTGCATGGTGCAATGAACTAAATAAGAAATTCGGCAATGGTCTTCTTGCAACGAGCATGAAGCTTCCATTAACATTGATTTGTCTGTTATCGTGCGGTCCAGTGGTCTAGTGAGGATCCTTTAATTCTTTTCTATCCATTCGGGGAGGAGGTCGAATGGGTATATCGGTCCAACGACTATATTGATTCATCGCGGCGAAGTGCCATAGGTTGTTGTTCTGATATCTCGACGAAGCTCCCATTCTGCAAGTTTTCTTTCTACGATGTTCTATCTGGAATCTCCTGCAACTTTTCAATCTTTGTCTTCTTCTTACTTAACTTTCTAGCTTTTTTTCCAGTGAGCTTTGTCTCAGTAGTTCTTTTCCCATTCTGGCTCTTCTTTTCCTTGGATATAGTTACTTCGTGTTGCTGATGTTCTTTCTTAGGGTTCAGGTATAACATCTCGTCTTTATCTGAGATAGAAACTTCAGTGAATGACCCTATTCCACTCAGTGAAGGGGTCATAACAGGACTCCCTATAGCTTCCCAAGTTCTTTATGTCATAAAATTCACCTGTGTTTCCTCATTTAGAACACAGTGAATGTCGAAGTCTCCTATTCTTACCTAGATGCATTCTTTCTTGTTAAAGACCTCTGATAATCTAACAAGTCGATGATCATTCAAAATGTCTTGTATATGTAGTAACATCTTGTCTGATTCTCTCTGGGGTTATTTATTTCTGGATTTGCCTTAGGGTTTTCTTCTTTCATATTCATGCCTTCAATTTTAGAAATCATTCTAGGGAAATCTAATACTTCATGGTCCAAATCTTTACAACAGAGACAACTAGGTCTTTCACCAGGGAATTCCTTAGCAAGATGTCCCGATCTTCTGCAACTATAACAGAGGGTTAATCCTCTCTTTCTTTTAAATGATCTTCAACCTCTTTTGTACTGAGCACAAGGGTTATGGTATCTAGGCTGCAAAAATTTCTTTCGAGGATACTGCATCCGCTTGTTAGTCCAGACATTCTTTCTATGCATAGGTATAACATATCTATTAGATCTATTCATATCAAACTTTCTATCATCTATCAAAGCCCTATTTTCCAAGCTAGGACAGAATCTATCAAACATACCTAGATCCATACTCAAAAAAATTTCACTTATTTTACTTTTGTAGAGCACAAAGCTTCTAGATCTAAAAACTTTTGACTATTCTTACCTTTATCAGAGAACAAAGCTTACAGATCTTACCTCTTTTCTGCATATCTGACCTTTCTTTCTTGGCACAAAGCTTCACAGGTTAAGTAGAACACTGCGTCCTAGGGAAACAGATCTACGCACAGAGATTTCGTGGTTTCTAGATCGAATCTTTGCACAAAGATTTTCTTTCTCAGTTCCCAACAATCAAAGTTCTGGTCCTGGAAACATAACCATTTGTTGTCACAGGGGTAGACCTAAGCTTCAATGCTATAAGAGCGCACCAACAAAGCTCTAACTACTGACCCTTTCAGCAACACCTGCGAAGCAGATGAAGTCTCACCCGAGGTAGAGGCAGGGGTGGTTGCAAGACTCAGGTGCATGCAAACTTAGCTGGGACACAGATCTATGATTATACAACTTACTAGAACACTTAACACCGTTAGTTCCTCAATATACATTCAATAACCACTTCGCTTATAAGACAGAGCTTCACAACATTCACACTAATCTATAGTATTCAAGCACTTAGCAACATTAAACTAGATTAAATCTAGTATATCTGAGCATCTTCATACACATCAGATCTAACATTCATACACATCTAGGAGCACAAAGCATAAGTAGATATTCCTACAAATATCAAAGAACTTAGAAGAAGAAGAAGTAAACACATTGAATCAAAGCACAAAGCATCACACACAGATTTACGTGGTTCACCCCCACCTTGGGGCTACATCCACCAACTCTTCTTCTTTATTATCTTGGTCAAGCAGTTACAACACAGAGCCTCAACAATCCTTACTCCGCATAGGACAGAAGATCTGCGGAGCTCGCTAGATTCTTCTTCCTTGCGCTTAAGCACAAAGCCTTTCACAACCTCGTACAACAACTTGCACTTAGCTCTACAAGTCTCTTACAATCACGCATAGAGCATTTACAATCCACATCTAATTACACAGATCTAATTACTAGCACTAAGCCATTGACTCTCTTATACCTTGCCTAGACATCTATTTATACATACAAAAGTGGGCCTAAGCATGGGTAAACCTATGGGCCGACATCCCTTTCCCATTACATTAACCCAAACCCTAAAAAGGGGCCCAAAAGTGGACCGAGATCCCGTGATCTCTGCTTCGTCTTGCGCACTTCCTTCGATAAGGCATCGAAGTCCCAAAAATGATCAAATATGACCAAGTATCTCCCACAACTTGGTCAAGGGCCAACACCATCCTTCGATTACGGGGTGATACGCCGTGCTAAAAGGTACTCCCTGTCAAAATCAATTGCAAGACATTTGTATTCCATATTTCCATTGATCTTTAAACTTTAAATGGGATGATGTTATTGACATGGTGAATCCAGGCTGACAAGGCTCGTGGAGAAGAAGCTTTGTGTATATCTTGTTACATGAAAGACAATCCTAGAGAAATAGAGGAAGATGCTCTCAATCATATCAACTCCATGATCAGTGACGTAGTTAAATAATTAAATTGGGAGCTTCTGAAACAAGACGACAATGTTCCCATGTGTTGCAAGAAACCTACTTTTGACATTAACGGACTTTTCTATCATGGGTACAAATACCGAGATGGATACAACATTTCCAACATTGAAATAAAGTGTTTTGTGATAAGAAACCTCCTTGAACCCGTGCCTTTCTAACCACATCTCAAATCTACAAGAAGTTGGTACTTTGTCTAAGTGTGTTAGTTTCATGGTGTTCTTGGATTAGTTCAATGAGGATATTCATTATGGATGTTTTTCTCTTTTCATTTTCTCTTTTAAATATTCAAAATATGAGAAAATAATTTATTTCAACCAAATTAATACTTATAAAAAATGTATAACATTTCAACTTCTTTTTATTAATAATATAATTGCCATTCAAATTATCATCTTTAATTTTAATAAACATAGAAGATTAAATATTGTTATAAAGATATAAGATTAAATATCATTATGTCAAGTCTCACAATATCAATACAAATTGTTCTAAATGTGTGGTAGATAATACTCGTATAAAAAACAAAAGCATATATTTTCACAACAATTCTAATTTATTTTTTAAATATTTAATTATAGTTTTCTATTACTACCAAAATGCATTTACTTGAAGCAAGGAGTACATATAAATATATTTTGATGATTTTATTTTCATTATTTTGAGTTAGTTTACCAACCACACACACTCTATTTTGGAGAGTTACCAAGATTTTGTTTTGACAATTCTAATATACATGTTATATACTCAAGATAATTATTTTTCCTTATGACACATTACAACAATTAGTTGATTTATTAGGATGATTCTCGAATGATTCTCGAATTAGTTGATTCTCGAATGTTATATACTCAAGCTAATTTTTGTGTTGACATATATGTTAAAATCATAAAATACATACCTCTCTTATTTTTGCTATAAAGTTTTGTAGCTTAACCATTTCTCTAATGATTTATATGTGACACTAGAGGAGACTGATATCTACGATCTAAAAAACAAAGAAATGGTTTTCATCATGTTAATACCCTCTTAGCATGCACAACAAAAGACGTTGCAATTTGATGGATATGTTGACTTTGATAATTTAAAAAATATATAAAGTTAATATTATAAATTTCTAAAAAAATACAAGGGACAAGAAAAACAGGTTCTCTACAAGTATACAAGTTTTTGGAATGAAATTCCATCGTTAAGGTACTCAACACCTGTATGAACAAAACATATACCTTATATTTTGTTGGAAAAATAAGATACCACTATTATAAAAAAATCAAATTTGCCATAGTTATTCACAATTTCTATGAATAAAAGTTTTATATTCCAAACGCTAATTCAATTTCCTACCTTTCATATTCTTATACTATAATCAAATTCATTGTAAAAGTACTTTTAATAATCTCTCCAACTTAAATCGTGATGAGAGACCATCATTAACTTGCACTCACCCCACCATAAAACCTAAAAACATTTATCCCATTATTATCAAGAACCCCTTTTAAAATATATGCTCTAAAGTATGTGAGAAGAAAAAAATATGTGAAAATATAGAAATAACCTCTAAAAATGATTGTACTAAAGTCAATCTTCCAATCTTCCACCACTAGATAACCACTTATTTCACCAATTATTTATTTTGGCTTGACTTCATTGGTTTTTCCATACTCATTAGGTTTTAAAGGATACCCTAATTACTTGACTTAATAATTGATACCTGAAATTTATACACAATGTTCTTCAGTGTGTTTTATGAAATTCCTCCAAGTGGCTTTACTTGGAACCTCTCAGAAAAGGAGTTATAGCAAAAATGGCATACCTTGTTGAATTCTGGCTTATTCTAGAGAGCGACCTTGGAGAGCGTGCCCCGCACAAAATATTTGATGAAAGGATCTGAAACTGTTACAAAACATACTACAGAATGTACCCTAACCAACACATGTGGTCTCACTAAATTTGGATCTGTTACGAATAATTTACGACATTTTTACCCGAAACATCTGATTTTGACTAGTTTCAGGACTGACCACAAACCCTATTTTCCACAGAGTGTAACTCCCAAAATACAACGACCCACAAGCTGAATTTTTAGCCAAAGATACTTGAATAGGTTTTCTCACTTGAATAGAAATTTGAGGATCTGAAGCATTCTAGAAATAAAGTTCTAGTGAAAATGGTGAGATGACCTGAAAATAACATACCTTAGAAAGCACCATCAAAAAATTTTATCCTTCCTTGCATTTCAGAATTATTTTCTTCACTTTCCTCAGAATTCAGGCTTAAATATCATTTGTATACCTCAGAAACCTATATATATTCAATATGCTCAAGTGTGTTTCAAATGAGAGAGCCTTGCCTCTTATTTATACTCTCCAAGTAGCTTCCTTAAAAACATCTTCTGGGTCACTTGGCCCCACTTTCCTTATTTTAGGGTTGGGTCCACTTCTAATT
>ML796989.1:400883-412938 GCA_009831015.1 Picea engelmannii
TGGGGATGGGGACTTGCGTAACATGGGGTCGATCCCCGTCGTCTACCACTATCACTATAATCCCAGGGCCCGCAAGAATGGCGCATGAGTAAATACGGGTGAGAATCGAACATGAGACTTCATTTTACAAATTTTCTTCCATTTACACGACACTTGCCAATCCATCTACACCCGTGCGGGCTATAGCCATAGTCTCGTACATGTGATAAAGTGTTTCCAGCAATGGAAATTGTCAAATTTTTATTTTCCACGATTTCACCAATAAATGACAATTGTCATTTTTTCTTTCGACGATTTCATGGACATGAAACGCAATTTTAAAAGCATATAGTTGGTGTATGTAGAACCTTTCATTGCGCCAACAATATGAACACAATTTCAAAAGAATATAATTTGATCTTGTTGTACAGGATTAGGTGATGCTTGAGATGATTAGGTGATCTCATTAAGGAATTACAGTGAACATTTCAGAGAAAAACAACAAAAACTGAGTATCCTGCCTGGGCGTAAAGCTCTATATAAACGTAACGATGGTGACTGGGTTCTATCGTATGGATTTTACTTCATTAATTTGAATTCTCCCATAGGAAAAAACCTATCATATTATAGTGAGTAGGAATGGATATATTATCTATCATCCCGTTGGATTCCAAATCGTTGATCAGTTCTACTGATAAGCTTAAGCCATTCTATAGAACAATCCCAACTCTTGGAACTTCCTGTAGAACAATCCCAACTCTTGGAATGTCTAGGTGAGGTAAATCTGCCATGCCTGCCATGAGAATGATCTCGACCGTATTTGATGAAAGTGTACAAAGACGTACAGGCGGTTATCATCCCAACCTTTGGAACGATGATATCATCCCAACGAGAATTGTATATAAGAGTTGTTGGTGTGTTTGTTCTAGTGAACAAATTATTCTTCTAGTCTCAATTCATGCATCTTTGTTTCCGATAATCTGATCCGAAGGATGATTCTTCTGTACTCGTCTCCTAGCTGTATTTGGAGACACTTGTTGAACTTGCTCTTATGTTTCTGTCGGATTCTCTTCATCTTCCTCTTCTACTTCTTTTTCATATTCTGCTTCTTCTTCGAAAGGTTGTTCCATTGATTTATTTTATTCTTCCTTTGACTCTGGTCTACCTGTTTCATTAATTGTTATGTTGATGATTTGCACAACTTTGTTCAATCTCAGATTGTAACACTTGTATGCTTTCCTTTTAATTGAGTAACCAACAAATAATCCTTTGTCGACATGAGATTCAAGCTTTCTCATTATGCCATATTCTCTTTTGATGTAGCATTTTCTTCCAAAAACTCTGAAGTGCTTCACATTTGTTGGTATTCCTTTCCATAGCTCGTAGGGGGTTTTGTCAGTGTTGTTTCTGAGAATTACTTTGTTTTGAATGTGAACTATTGTATGCATTGCCTGTGTCCAAAATATATCTGTCAATTTGGAATCCATTAGCATTGTTCGAGCCATTTCCTATATTGTCTTGTTCTTTCTTTCAACAACTCCATTATGTTGAGGTGTCCTTTCAATGGATAATTTCCTTTTTATTCCATGATTGTTGCAGTAGTCCATAAATTCCTTTGAAGTGAACTCTCCTCCATTATCAGATCTCAAGCATTTGATTTTGAATCCATTTCATTTTCAACCATTTCCTTGTAGATCTTAAAGTTTTCAAAAGATTTTGACTTATTCTTGAGAAATAAAACTACAGTCATTCTTGTATAATCATCAAATAATAACGTAAAGTATTTCTCACCTTTTAAACCCTTTGTTATAGTTGGTCCAACTAGATAAATGTGCACAATTTTCAATGGTCTTGTTGTTGAATATTCCTTTGGTTTGAACCTGGTCTTTGTTTTCTTTCCTTGTTGACAATTCTTGCATAAAGTGTTGGTTGGTTTTGTGATCTTGGGCATTTATTTGACTGCTTCTCTTTTGCTTACTTTGAAAAGGTTATCAAAATATATGTGACCCATTCTTTTGTTCCATATCCAACTTTCATCTTTCTTTCCTAGATAAGACTTTTCATTTCCAATTTCACTTAACACATATATGTTGCTTGAAGTTCTTGTAGTTGTAGAAATCAATTCTCTTGAACCTTATTTTCTTATCTCGCACTTTTGTGAGTCGAAAGTAACTTTATGACCTTGGTCACACATTTGAACCACACTTAGAATATTATGTTTCATATCTTCTACTAGTAGAAAATTTTCTGCCTTTGTATTCTTGTTCCCAATTCTGATTGTTCCTTTTCCAATGATTTTAGTTGAATCATCATTTCTAAAGGAGACTGATCCATCTCTTTCCTTTCTTAATGTAAGAAACCTGTGTTGATACTGAGAGGGGGGTGAATCAATATCAAGTACAATTTTAAAATATTTCAACATATACTTAAACCATTCAATTATATCCAATGAGAAATGAACAATAGTATAAGAGCTACACCAATACACCATGCACAATATATGAGAAATAATAAATAGTTATTGTTCAAGGGAAGTAATGACTTCCAAAGGTAGCTACAACTTCCAAATATAAAGGGAGGGATAAACCTCTAAGAGGAAGATACAATCCTCCAATATCAAGAGAGAGTTGACCTCTCCATACTTGCCCCTTCTTTCCACCCAAGAATATATGATAAATACTGAAACTTTACATTAAATCATCACAACCATCACATAGAACCTGATAATGCTTCCTGAGACTTCTTCAACTTATGAAATTCTTCAATTCTTGGAATACTATGATCCTGTAGAAAATATTACTCAATGTATTCTCTAAAAATTCTCCAAGTTCCACTCCTTGAATCCTCCCCAAAAAGAAGTTATAGAGAGAATGGTAGACCTTGATTCAATTCTAGTTTTTTCAGGAGAGATAAATTGTACAGAATGACCCTCGCTCAATATTTAACAACAAATTATAAAACTAGAACACACAAAAATATTGTTCATACTATTTCCAATGAAATTGGTCTCAATTCATTTGGATTATCTATGAAGAAGTTATGACTGTTTTACCCAGAACACATGTTTATTGACTAGCTTCAGGACTAGTCAAAAACCCTATCTTCCACAGAGCGTATCTCCAAAATTATATTGCATAAGAGATGATTTTTTTACCAAAGGAACCTTGATATGTATTCTCAATACCATATCAATTTCACCATCTGAATCGTTCTATAAATAAAGTTATAGCAAAAATGGTAAGATGGTCTGTAAATCACATGCCTTAGAACACATCACCAAAAGACTTCATCCTCCCTTGAAATTTGACTTTATTTAGTTATGATTTCCTCTTAAATTCGAATTATATATAAAATGAATGTATAATTATATGTATTTATACCATTTATGTCACTTTCTTTTAACATTAGGGCCGACCTGACAGTTTCTTATTTTGTAATTCTTTTCTTTAATATTCTTCAGGGCCGACCTGTATTTCCTTCTTCAATTCACTTTGTCATATTCAAAAATTCATTTCTCCTCAATCATGAAGATCCACATGACGTGCCACATACCATTGGAAACAAAATGATGTATACTATCCATCCATGGGTGATGTATCTGCATGTGCATTGACCTTCATGTCCAAATACCTTCATAAATCTTGCGGTCCAAAACCAATGACTAGGGTTGACATCAATGAAAACAACCAATCTTCCAACAATATCACCCTTTGTCATTGATGGAAACAATCATGCTCCCCCAATCATCATGATCCCAATTTCTCTCCCCCTTTTACATCAATGGAACCACCCATCCGTAGAGCCGTCAGGCCTGACCAAAGCGAGGGTAATCGTGCCACACGCAACCTCACAAGAGGATAAGGCGTGGGGGAGAAGCGATTGGGGGTAGACGCAAGGGGGGAAAGAGAAATCTAGCATTATGCAGAGTGGGTGATAACAGAGAGGAAGGAGAGTAACCTTCACTCCTGGTCACTGGAAAAAAGAGATGCAGTCTCACAACATTGTGGTCTCAGCTCGGGGGTGGCTAGTGGTAAATCCGTTGGGAGTCTCTGAGCCTACGGTTGGGTGGAAACGAGCACCCCTCTCAGTAGTTGCATAACCCCTGGTGTTACTTTCTGATAAGTGTTTTTCCTTTGACATCTTGAAATATATGTATGCTAACATTTATGATCATAAGATGTGAAATTGTGAATGTTTTCATTATAAGAATGTCTGTATGGTGTCTTGATCAGTACTGGTAGTTGTATGTTTATATGGAAAGACTACGTATGGATTATGTTATCATAAATCGTTATTTATATGCATACTGATCTAATTCAGACTTCATGCCTGGTTCTCAGGAGAGAGATACCCTTATCTGCCTCAGATAGTACCCTGGGTAAACCTCCCCATACAGATACCCTTCTCGAAAAGGCCCATCAAGAACCTGGGAAAAAGGACATGAAGGTGCAAGGCCTTAATAAATACTTGATAAGTATTGAATCGATGGATGAGATCCCATCGAGAGATCGGTGGTCACTCATGACCATCAGATCGGAAGAAGAAACTGGAGGGTTAAGCACCTTAACCCTGAATAGGTGTTGATCGATAGAGGAGATCCCGTTGGGAAATTTGTGGTCACCCATGACCGTTAGATTGGTAGGAGAAATTAGGGGGGGGGGTTTAAATGCCTTACCACTTTGTCTTTCTATTTCTTCGTGAGTAGCGAAGAGATAGGGATCATGGATCCCCAAGGTCCATGAGAACATCTAGACCATTGATTTTTTCATGTCCAGGAAGTCGTGGGAGAATGCACAAGTTAGGAACCTATCTGAGCCGTCATATCTCGGTTGGAAAACCCAACAGACGTTGGATCTGTCAGGAGATACTCGAGGGTTAAACACCCAGTGAATAAGGGTGAAAGCCTCGAAATAGATCTGGACCGTCTGATTAAAGGAGGCCACATGTCGTGAGATTTCCCATTTCGGGAAATCGGGAGTTGGGAACTCGAGAGTTCTGGTGACGAGAGATCGGGATATTCCATGGTGGAAACCCTGAAGCTGTCGTAGGCCTACTGATTTCAGGAGGCTACGTGTCAAGAGATTAGCCATTTTCGAAAATCAGGGATCGGGGATTCGGGAGTTCTGCTGACAAGAGGTCAGACTCTCACCTTGATAAATCCCGACAGAAGAGAGAGTGTGGTCATGTGGGAAGAGGTCATATTGACCAAGGCATAACACAAGGGGCTAATCACCGATTTAGGCTTGTTTGGCACTTCGGCGTTTCATCACTTGGGATATCGAAGGGCATGTTCCTTCGTGCTCTCAAACCCCGAAATCCAGACTTATGAATATCGAGATGTTAGCATGTGGTTAAGTCCCGATGAATGGACAAGATTCTTTCAGAGGATCTCAGGGTCTATAACGACCGTCATATGTGAGGAAGAGAATTCAACTTTAAGTAGATTTGGACGACCAAAGTCCACCCGCCTAGATCCACAGCTAAGGCTTCATTCCGGAGCCCCCTTGTTGTTCTGCCTTTAGCGGTGAGGGGGGGTGTCCGGAATCGAACACACAACTCTGGAACGGTCAAGATTTATTCACCTTGATCAATGACATTCAGGCAAATTCAAGACCCCCCTTTCCATTCTGCCTTTAATGGGGGGGGTCCGGAATGGAGTGGCGTGTGAAGTGGAACCCATCTCCTGTCACGTTTCCCACCATGTCGTGTTTCCCCTCTCGCCACCTATACTCCACTCAACCACGCAATAGGTCCATTCTTAATGGCCATTTGCCAACCCTGTAGGGATTCGTCCCTATTGGCCAGTCACTAACCCTGTCAGGGTTCGGCGGTTGCAGAGTCGAACGATTCGACATCCCTGTAGCGCTGAGGCGTGAAATACAAAGAGGTTCCATGATTATTTGAACTGTGATCATGACCGGAGATCACATGGGAAAAGAGAGAGAGAAAGAGATAGCTTACGCTAGGCCTCTGTAAATATTTCGGGGGCTCTGATTCTGCAGAAATCAACGAAAAATTGATTTTGGTAGTGGGTGTGTTACCGTTATTTTCTCTGGTTTTACATTTTCAGGATTCAAACGTAAGAGTGTATCCTTGATCAAATATTTTGTTGACACCGAGGATATTATGCTTCAGATGCTCAACCAATAGGACTTTTCTTGATTTTACATTTTCACTTCCAAGTTTTACAGTTCCTTTTCCAAGTATTTTGGTAGATGAGTCATCTCCAAATGCAACATTTCCACCCTTTTTCTTCAAGATGACACATTTTATTTGATCTCCGGTCATATGAGATGAACACCCATTGCCTATGAACCATTCATCTTATTCTTTGCATTCTTTAGTGACCAATGTTATTTGACAGTTTTCATTTTGTGGAATTTATTTCCTTTTCCATGTTGTAGTTGGTATACAGACATTTGGCATATGATTATCTTCCTTCATCTCTCTGCAATCTCGTGCTTTGTGACCAAGATTATTGCACTTGTAACATACAATATTTTGATCCATTAATTGTTCAAATGGATTATAATTTTTGTTGACAGGTCTACGAACATTTCCATATCTACTATTTTCACCATTCATGTATCTTGCATAATTATGCCTTTCATTGATTCTACAATTGATTGCCTTGTGTCCAAAATTTCCACAAGTATAACAATGTCCAAGAAATAAATTTGATACCTAGGAGTAAGTGATCTTCTTTGTGGTGTGGTCCATCTGGGTTCACGATCTATTCTTCTGTAGTTTCCTTCATAATGATTTCTTTCATACATGATGGGAGAGGATCTTCTTGATGTCTCATTCCTTCTAAATTCTAGTCTTCTTTCTTGTTGTTCAACTTGTTCTGGAGTGTTGGTTTCATCATTTTCATCTTCCTTCTCTTGTTTTGTTGTCTTCAAACTGTCATTGTATCCTAGTCCTGTCTTTTCATTTGGAGATCTTTGACTGCTAAGTATTTCATCTAATTTTTCAGTTCTTTTTTCAAACTTCTTCAACTTTTCTATTGTCGATAGTAGCTCCCCTTTTGTGTGATCCAATTCTTCTTTCAATTTCTCATAATCTTCTAATTGTTCCTTCAGGCTATCAATGGTATTTTCAAGATTGTAATTATCTTCTTCACAACTACTCAATTCACCTCTTAGTATTATTTTTGTGTTTCTAAGCTTTCTATTTTCAATTTCCACATACTTCAACATTTCAAGATTCTCATCTTCTTGTTCACTCTCTACATTGTCATTGTATCCCCAAAAGGAATCAAGGTTGGTTTCTTCATATGAATCTTCTTCATAAATGGTTTCTTCTTCTTTAGATTACTTTTGATCATCATCCTAGGTTTCTTGGGTTATGAAGATGAATTCTCCTCCATCATTATCTTCTTCATCACTCTCATCTGAGGAGAGGTCATCATCCTTAGAGTAGAAGCTCTTTTTATTGTTGAGACTTCTCTTTTTATAGTATCAGTTTTCAACAATATGTCCTATTATACCAGAGTTAAAGAATTTGAGAGGAGACTTACCTTTGTATCTTCCACTTCCCTTCTGGAACCTTCTTACGAATTTTTCTATTTCTTCATCAAGGTCGTTATCCTTGTCTTTTGTCTTCTTTAAGGATTTAAAGGTTGCTTCATTGTTTGGCTAGTTAATTTCTATACATGTTCTCATTTCATATGCTATAAGAGACCCATGTAATTCATCCATTGTCATTTTTGTCAAGTCCCTAGTTTCTTCAATGGAAGACACCTTAGCATCACACTTCAAGAGAAGTGATCTCAACACTTTTTGTACAATCAAGGATTCATTGAGCTCTTCATCTAATCCTCTGATAGCATTAACAACTTCATCAACTCTAAGAAATTAGGTTGCAATATCTTCATTTTCATTCATCTTCATATTTTCAATTTCTTCTCTATGCCGTTGAAACTTGACCTGCTTAACTTTTGGATCACCTTCTTAGGTAATCTTGAGTTTGTCCCATATCTCTTTAGTAGTGCTGCAACCCATCACTTTTCTAGCAATGGTTGGTTCCAATGCTCCTAGAATAACATGTCTAGATTTTGAATTACAACTGATAAGCTTCTTCACATTTGGATCGGTTGGAGAATTATTTGGGGTTACATATCCATTTACAATGGAGTACCAAATGTCTACTCCCAACGTTGTTAAGTAAGTTTTCACTCTATCACTCCAATATGCATAATTTCTTCCATCAAATATTTGAATCCCATTTGAAATGTGATCATGGTCATCCATCTCTGCTCAGGATTTTCCTTCCAGTGGTTAAACTGTTCTCAAGGCAACCTACTTTGATACCAATTGTTGATACTAAGAGGGGGTGAATCAAAAAAATGCATTTACTTTCAATCAATAAATTGAAGCAAAGAGTACATATTATTCTCTTTTCAATATTTTGTGTTAGTTTACCAACCACAAACACTCTATTATTTACACTCATCACTTCACTTTATTATTTACCTTCTAAAATCTCTTAAACCACTTTGACTACTTTGACCTTATGGGGCTTGTAGATGACATATGAGGGTCCTCCAACTTTGTAAGGCCATACTTGTCAAACCGTGAGGAGTTATGTCACGTTCCACATACCACTAGAAATGGAATGACATGTACTATCCATATAGAATATTATTACCTGCAAATATATAAAAACTCATACCATTATCCATAAAAAAAACTTGGGTCCATTACCCAAACCTGGGTTCTCCAACTTCTTATGGTCATAACTCTCTAACCATGAGGAGTTATGTGACGTTCCACATACCACCGGAAATGGCATGACAAACACTATCCATATAGGATAGTTTCACTGACAAATTCATTGACCTTAATCTCATTATTTCACAAATAATCATTGTTCTCTAACCATACTTCTAAGATAACTCAATCCGCAAAGCGTCTTCCTGTGAAGGCTTTCACCATAAGGGGACCACTTTGGAGTTCATCCTTTGTGCTATTGGGCTTTCTTCAATGGTTGACATCAATGAAAACCAACCTTAATCAACAATATCCCCCTTTGGCATTGATGGAAAAACTCTGATGCAAAACTGAAATTATGTCATGCAATACTGAAGTCATATCACTCATGCTCCCCCTGGAAACATGCCTCTCTCATCTGCATCTATGTGACCATTTCTCCCCCTAGAACCATTCCTTTGTCCTCTACATCTGATGAATCTCTCCCCCTTTGTCATCAATGGCAAAGGTATCTTTCCATCTGGAGTTTCTCCCCTTGACTGAATTGTCCTCTTTACGGTGCTTCCTCGTGTACATATAAGACATATAAGATAAACATTCAAAAGAATTCATTTTGGAGTAGAAATAACTCTGTGTCTCCGGCGAAGATACTCAAAGGATTCTCATGGAAGTGGTTTTGTAAATATGTCTGCCACTTTTTCTTTTGTGCCCACATACTCAACTATGATGTTCTTTTCTGCAACCTGCTCCCGTAGAAAGTGATACTTGATTGGAATGTGCTTCGTCTTGGAGTGCATCATCGGGTTCTTTGAGATACTGATGGCACTTGTATTATCACAATATATTGGATTGGGCTCATCATACTAAACCTATATATCTGTCAGAGTTTGTTTCATCCAAAGAACATGTTTACAACATGATGTTGTTTCAATATACTCTGCCTCGGTTGTAGATGAAGATACTAATGATTGTTTCTTTCTTAGCCATGATACTAAACACTCACCCAAGTAGAACGTTGCTCCACTGGTGCTTCATCGGTCATCAATACAACTGGCCCAATCTGCATCTGTGTAGGAAATAAGTGATAGATCCTTTCCTTTTGGATACCATAATCCTAACTCTTATGTTCCTTTGAGATATCTGAAAATCCTCTTCACTTCTCATACATGTGATTCCTTTGATACTGCATTAAATTGTGCCACCTGTCCAACTTCCTACATTACATCTGGTCTGGATGCTATAAAAAATATTAGGTTGCCAATCATTGACTTGTATTTCCTCTGATATGTAGACTTTAAAACATCATCTTTTCTTAACTTGCAACTAGTTTGCATGGGAGTGATAACTGGTTTGCAATCTTCCATTTCGAACCTCTTTATCATTTCTATGATATACTTGGTTTGAGAAATAAAAATTCCTTGGTTTCTTTTACATATATGAAGTCCCAAAAAGAAGGATAGTTCTCCAAGTAATGACATTTCAAATTCATTTTGCATATCCTTTGCAAATTTCTAGCTTAACCTTTCATCATCAATACCAAAAATAATATCATCAACATAAACTTCGATTAATAAAATATTACCTTGACTTACCTTGATGTAGAGGTTGTTATATTCACTTTCTTTTATGACCCCTGCCTCTTGTAGATACTTATCCATTCTAGAGTACCATGCTCTAAGAGCCTATTTTAGACCATGCAAGGCCTTCTTTAATTTACACACATAATTTGTGTTTTATGACAACTGATATCCTTTTGGTTGTTCAATGTAGACTTGTTCTTCAAGTTCCCCATTCAAAAAAGTGGATTTTACCTCGATCTAATACACTTTAATATTTTTGGAGCATGCATAAGCTTAAAGCAAACAAATTTCTTCCATTCTAGAAACTAGGGAAAATGTCTCTTCAAAGTTGATTCCTTCAATTTGTGCATGTCCTTTACATAAAAATCTATCTTTGTTCCTTGTAACCTGTCCATCTTCAGTCAATTTATTCCTGAAAACCCATTTTGTGTTGATCACATTCTTATTATTTGGTTCTAGAACCAATTCCCAAGTGTCATTTTTCTCTATTTGATCCAATTCTTCATCCATGGCCTTATTCCAAAATTCATCCTTGTTTTCTTCTTCAAAACAGTTTGGTTCAATTGTATATAAGAGTGCTAGGTGTGTTTGTTCTAGTGAACAGATTCTTCTTCTAGTCTCAACTCATGCATCTTTGTTTCTGATAATCTGATCTGAAGAATGATTATTCTGTACTCATATGCTAGGTGTATTTGGAGACACTTGTTGAACTTTCTCTTCTGTTTCTGTTAGATTCTCTTCATCTTCCTCTTCTACTTGTTTTTCATATTCTGCTTCTTTTTCGAAAGGTTGTTCCATTGATTTATTTTCTTCTTCCTTTGACTCTGGTCTACCTGTTTCATTAATTGTTACGTTGATTATTTCCACAACTTTGTTCAATCTCAGATTGTAACACTTGTATTCTTTCCTTGTAATTGAGTAACCAACAAGTAATCCTTTGTCGACACGAGAGTCAAACTTTCCCATTATGCCATATTCTCTTTTTATGTAGCATTTTCTTCCAAAAACTCTGAAGTGCTTTACATTTGTTGGTCTTCCTTTCCATAGCTCGTATGGAGTTTTGTTAGTGTTGTTTATGAGAATTACTTTGTTTTGAATGTGAACTATTGTATGCATTGCCTGTGTCCAAAATATATCTGTCAATTTGGAATCCATTAGCATTGTTCGAGCCATTTCCTGTATTGTCATGTTCTTTCTTTCAACAACTCCATTCTGTTGAGGTGTCCTTTAAATGGATAATTTCCTTTTTATTCCATGACTGTTGCAGTAGTCCATAAATTACTTTGAAGTGAACTCTCCTCCATTATCAGATCTCAAGCATTTGATTTTGAATCCATTTCATTTTCAACCATTTCCTTGTAGATCTTAAAGTTTTCAAAAGCTTCTGACTTATTCTTGAGAAAGAAAACTACAGTCATTCTTGTATAATCATCAAATAATAACGTAAAGTATTTCTGACCTTTTAAACCCTTTGTTTTAGTTGGTACAACTAGATTAGTGTGCACAATTTCCAATGGTCTTGTTGTTGAATATTCCTTTGGTTTGAACCCGGTCTTTGTTTTCTTTCCTTGTTGACAATTCTTGCATAAAGTGTTGGTTGGTTTTGTGATCTAGGGCATTTATTTGACTGCTTCTCTTTTGATGACTTTGAAAAGGTTATCAAAATGTATGTGACCCATTCTTTTGTTCCATATCCAACTTTCATCTTCCTTTCCTAGACAAGACTTTTCATTTCCAATTTCACTTAACACATATATGTTGCTTGAAGTTCTTGTAGCTGTAGAA